>CALNHX010003828.1:0-140852 GCA_940337035.1 Agriotes lineatus | reverse complement strand
ACAGTTCAATTTTATTGATTGTTGACAGCAAAATTTTAAATTATATACAGTAATTGCAGTTTTATGTTTTATTAATGTTTTGTGGCTAGTCATTTAATAAAATATTCAACAACAAAATTTTAAGAAATGTTTATTTCCTAGACTAGTTGCTCTGACGTGAGAGGAAAAATAGCCTCCGGAAAAAAATCCCCAAAGACAACGCCTCGGAAAAATTAATCAAGGGAAAAATTCTCCCAGAAATAAAATCACCTGGAAGCTACAAAATGGCACTTGCAATTGAGAATTAAGTTTTGCTTTAACATTATTGTTTTGTTGAAAAAGCTATACTATTGAATCTAGGACGAAAAAACTCCGGGCAAAAAACCTCCGTAAAAAAACTCTCCTGGCAAAAAAAAACGGGGAAACGTCAAAATAATTTTAAATTGTTTGCTTTGTCACCTGTCACCAGAATTAATTTTCGTGAGTCGTGTTACCTGTGAGTGTCACATGTCACATAAACACTTATAATTATAAACAAAACGTCTAAGTCTGCATCTTGCGTTGCTAATTTTATTATCCTAGGAACTTAATAATAATATTAATTTCCGTTGTCAACGGAAAGCAGCAAACAAATATAATCACCGACTTACACGTTTTAAACTCAAATGTATTCAACAGATCCATATTTTCATTCTTGACTTCACTGTCGGGATCTGGATAAAAGCGCTCATTAAAAGAACATTGTGTTAACAATATTTCTGCTTTATCTTCTAAGGGAATTTGCTTCTCAAAATCAATATTCAATTCCGCGAAAGCATTTCTTGGTAAACAAATATCTGGAGTGATGCCTTCAACTGGTTAACTTAGAGGCTGAAGCAGGCACGGTTCTTCAAATTCTTCGGTGTTTTTATTATTAGTAAAAATGCTGAAGAATGCTTCCCCTAGATGTCTGTGATGAGCGCTTGCCGTGAGTAGACGTGTCGTGTGTCTGCTGCATACAATAAATTGTCAAATCGTCTTGTTTAATAGCTTATTGATATGGGTGGGAACAACGCAGAACGTACTGCACGTTCACAAAGTGTAGATAAGGAAGAAGCCTTTATCCAAAAGATTGTGGAAAAAGTTTTATCAAACAGCGATTTTATGGAAGTTTTTTTTGCGTCGATGACTAATAAAGTGGATCAGCTAATAGACGCTCGCATAAAATGTACGAGGACAGGATTTCATCGTTAGAAGAAAAATTGTCAACAATGGAAAACCTTCTGGAAGCACAAGAACAGTACTCCAGAAGAAACAACTTGAGAATATTTGGAGTTCATGAACGTACATCTGAAAGTACTAATTAGCTTGTGATTGATCTGTGTCGTGATAAGTTGAATATGGTTATTACCGAAACTGACATAGATTACAGTCATCGCTTGAAGAACAAGGTAGGAGATATTAGACCTATTATTGTGAAATTCTCTCCTCGGACTGTAAAAAGTGATGTCTATCGTGCCAAATTGAAGATCTCACCCATAATCGACTTTTGTTAATTGAGGAAGCGGTGACCAAATTTGGAAACAAAAATGTGTTCACTAACAACGGAAATATTTTTGTAAAGACAAACAATAAAATTAATAAAATGGTTTCCTTAAATGATCTTCGAAATATTTAATAACGTGCAATGCAGCAGATTAAACTCGTGTTTCGAACTCAATTTTAGTTATACGTACGTTAAATTGTTAAACTTGTTGATTGAGTTTATTACTTTATTGTGATAAGAATTATTTGTTATTTCGTGATGCACTGCTGTCTCAATCTTGGTTGATCTCCGTTTTAAAAGTCTGTTATGTTTTAAGTTAATTTCAACACATGGGGCGTAATAGTATCAGAACAGCACATATAAATGCAAGGTCGTTATTGCCAAAACTTGAATCCATAAGGTTTCTTATGCATGAACATAAAATCGATATATTGGCTGTTTGCAAAACGGGGCTGAGCGAAAATATTACAAATGAAATGGTATACATTGAAGGTTACACCTTTCTAAGAAACGACAGATCAGGTCGTGGAGGCGGGGTTGGGGTGTAGGGGAAGTATGGGGAATACCGATCAGCTGGGTAAGACCGACCTGGCGATTTAATTTCAAATTGCGTGCCAACTGCAGTGTAATGCAACGCCGCAGATGGATATACGGCCAGACTGTCGAGCACAAGTGCCGGTGACGCCGTGATTGAGCTTTGTGGAATTTTGTGCTTTAAAACATATTTCCACGTGAATCGTTATATCTGTTTTGAGTTATAAAATAAGTAAGTACTCCGAAAATAAGTGATTTTTCCTCTATATCTGTATGACATTTATTAGCTTGAGCATTTGTTATGCAGAAACCGCATGGAGACATAAGCTCATTTATCTGATAATGCCGTGGTGATTTATTTTTAAACCCATGCATTTTCGCGTAAAACCGACCGCAGCTGGTCGGTCTTACCCGAGCCCGGTTGGTATTACCCGAAATTCATAATAATTATTCTTCTTTTTTTCAGATGCTGTAAAAATGCCTTTCAAGTACAACAGAAAAACAGACCGGGGTTCATGGTCTATAGAAGATATGACACGGGCAATAAACGCCGTCCAAACTAAATCTATGGGAATAAGAAAAGCATCTACAACGTATCACGTACCTTATGGTACTCTTCAGGACCGACTGTGCAATCATATAATTAAAATGTCGAAATTGTTTTATGGAATGCCGAGACTTCAAGTTAAAAAGATCACTTTTCAATATGTGGAAGCCAACAATATCCCGAATAATTTTAACAAGGATACAAAAATATGTGGTAATGACTGGTACTATGGGTTTTTGAAAAGGCACCCTATCATATCTCTGAGAAAGCCAGAGAGCAGGTCATTGAACAGGGTAAAAGGGTTCAACAAGAAAGAAGTAGACTTCTTTTTCTCTAACTTGTCTAGAGCCTTCGAAGACTATAATTATCCTGCTAATCGTATTTACAATGCCGACGAAACCGGTATAACTCCTGTGCACATTTCTGGAAAAATTTTGGCGTGTAAAGGACAACGACAAGTTGGTGCCATTACAAGTGGAGAACGGGGAAAGTTGGTAACCGTCCTTTGTTCAGTGAGTGCTGCGGGAGAATATGTGCCCCCCATGTTCATTTTCGGAAGGGCTAGAATGAAATATGAGCTCACAAAAAATGGCCCAAGAAATGCTCTCTATAGAGTTTCAAAAAATGGCTGGATCAACGAAGACCTCTTTTTTGAATGGATTCAGCATTTTGCCAGGCATACTAAATGTTCAATCACGGACAAAGTGTTATTAATAATAGATAACCATAGCAGTCACTGTACACTAAAAGTGTACAATTTCTGCAAGGAGAATGGTATAACCATAGTGACCTTACCACCTCACACATCCCATCGACTACAACCACTCGATGTTTGCTTTTTTGGACCATTGAAAACCGCCTACAATCGCGAGTGTGATTCCTTTCTTAAATCAAAAAACTATCAAAAAATTGACCAGTCGGATATTGCCGAGCTGTTCAAAAAGGCCTACAACAAGACAGCGACAATTGAAAAAGGTGTAAAAGGATTTGAGGCAACAGGGATTTTTCCAATTAACAGAGATGTAATAAATGAGGAAGAATTTATCATTATTGAAGAAACTATGATAGAGGGAGAGGAACCGCAAAGACAAGATGACAACAAAAACAAAGGGAATAGTGTAAAAAAGACGTAGGAACTAAGGATAAAACAGCAAATAAAATAACAAAAATGATAAAAGATACTGTCAAGGAAAACATATCGAGCAAAGACTTGGCAGAAGCTGGTCCATCGCGAATTTCAGGACAAAAAACTATCAATAAAATGTCAAACGATTTTGATACCGATAGCGAATCAGACGCTAGTGTAGTTTACTATACAGATCAGGATAGTGATAATGAAAAAAGCGTGAGAGTGAATGTGCCATTTGAAGACCTTCAGCCTACTCCCCGGTTTTTAAGGTCCAGCCAGGAAAAGGGCAAGAAAACACGTTTTCAATTATTTACCGTGACACCAAATAAAGAAGAATTAGAGAAAAAAGAAGACGCAAAAGTAAAAAAAATGGAACTGGCGAAATCAAAAGAAACAAATCGAAAATTAGTGAGAGATGACGAACCAGAGAAAAACAAGGACAGGCCAAATAGAAAGAAGAGGCATTTGGAAGAGGCCACGGACTCTTGCATCGTATGCGAGGAATTCAGCAAGGACAATGAGTGGTGGGTGACCTGCCTTTGTGGAAAATCATCACATGCCGAATGTGCAGGCGTGGAGATCACCCAAGTGTATATTTGTCATTTTTGTCAGCCATAAATCACTTACACAGCTTTCATGTTATATGTTTAAAGTTACCATGCATGTTTGACATCTTTGTTCCATTGATATTTTGTCAATAAGAGATATTTTTTCAAGTCCAAGTATGGTCGATATTACCCGAATAGGTAGGGTAATACCGATCATATTCATTTTGTAATGTTTTTGAAATAAATTTTTTATTTTGTTTAATATCTATGTTTCCGCCTTTTCTTAGTCTTCTATAATTGTACTTTGTTACATTTTGCACAAAATAAGTTTTAAATTCCAGCTAGTTTGATATATATTATTTCCCTTAAGTGGTCGGTATTCCCCATATTTCCCCTATGTTCGTAATTCGTTTAATTTTTCTACTATTGATGTATTTAACAATAACATTGAACAAATTTGGATTATTCTTACACTACCAAAAATTAAAATAATAATTGATACTGTTTATAACCCATACCAACATAATTATAGATTATTTTTGAATGAATTTGAAAATTCCTTAATTACTTGTTTACCTTATTCTGATAATATAATTTGCCTTGGCGACTTTAATATAGATTTTATGAAACCTGACAATGCTGCTACAATTTATATGCAGGATATTTTATCGTCTCTTGATTTATGTCAAATTATTGATCAACCAACCAGAGTTACTGAATTTTCAACTTCTCATATAGATCCCATTCTAATTACTGATAATTTCTCAATTGGCGATAGTGGTGTAATTCCTTGTCATTTAGCTGATCATGATCTTGTTTTCTGCGACATTATTACCGAACAACCTCGGGTAGAATCGGTTACATGAATTTTTAGAAACTTCAATAAAATTGATCAGGAGTTATTTTATAAAGATTTAGAATTGCTACCAATACAACAAATGTTTAGAATAGACTGTGTTAATGAAAACATAAAATTTTTCGATGAAAAGATTTTGCAGCTGTTCGATAAACATGCTCCCTTGGTTAGATCCAGTTTTAGAAAACCGTATGCACCCTGGTTAACTGACAATCTGAAATTCCTAATTTCTTTGCGCAAAAAAGCTAAGGCTAAATTCAAAAAAACTGGTTTGCAGCAACATTTGGAATACTATAAATCTTTAAGAAATTTAACTACGCGGACTACAACTATTGAAAAAAAAGCTTATCTCAATTTCTTATCGAACAATAGTGACAACAAAACTTAATGTACCAGACTGACTAAAAAACTCTGATACCATTAATAATTATTTTATAAACAGTATCCCTAAGGCACATACTAGTTTGAGTAGTAGTAATAAAGCAGATACTCTAAAAATTTATAATAACAGTACCAATCACAATTTAAATTTTAATTTTACTCTTGTTGACAATCCGACTGTGATTAAAACTATTAATGCATTAAAATCCAACGCTACTGGTAGCGATCACATTAATATTGCTATGATAAAGTTGTGTTGTCCAACTATTGTGCTTTTTATTACTCATATAGTTAATTCATGTATTCTAGAAAACACTTCCCCACAATGTTGGTAACATGCACTGGTTAAGCCAATACCTAAAATTAAACAACCAACTGAAATTAAAGACTTACGTTCAATAAGTATACTGCCGTCGCTTTCTAAAATTCTTGAAAGAGTTATCCATAGTCAATTAAGTATTCATATTAGCCAGCATAATTTTCTGCCACCTGTGCAATCGGGTTTCAGGCCAGGATACAGTTGTACAACAGCACTTTTACAGGTAACGGATGATATCTTAGCTGCAACTGACCGAGGGAACGTTACAGTTCTTGTCTTACTAGATTATAGTAAGGCCTTTGACACAGTTAACCATGCTACTGTGATTTCAATCTTAAAATATATTGGCGTTGGTCCTACTGCGTTGTCGCTAATGGAGAGCTACTTGAGTAATAGGTCACAAACTGTTAATTTGAATAATGAATTTTCCGGTATGTTACAAGTGTCTCAAGGCGTTCCGCAAGGATCTATATTGGACCCCTTATTATACTCTCTATATACTTCCATGTTTATGAATCATATACAATTCTGTAAAGTTCACATTTATGCTGATGACACGCAATTGTACCTATCGTTTAATGCTTCTGATTGGGAGAAGCTAATGGATAAGATAAATTCTGATCTTAATTATATTTATGAGGCTTCTGTTCAGCACTCACTAAAAATTAACCCTGACAAATTAACAGTGCTATTATTTGGCAATAAAAACATGGCAGTTACTTAGCTCCTTTATTAAACATTCATTTTAATAATGTACAAATCCCTGTTGTAAGAGCTTCGGACTAATATTAGATAATTCTTTCCGTTATCGAGACCAAATTTCTAAGTACTACATTTGTCAGGGTTATCAACACTTAAAGCAACTGTATCCACATAGATCATATTTAAGCATACAGATCAAAAAAAGGGTTTGTGAGGCTTTTGTGTTGTCACAGTTTAATTATTGTGCACCTGTTTATCATGCTGCAAAAGAAGCAACGACTGCTGATCGCATACAGAAAATTCAAAATGCATGTCTAAGATTTATCTACTGCATTCGAAAATTTGATCGTATATCTTACAAACTTGTAGACTCTGGTTGGCTGAACATGAAAAATCGTAGATTATTACAATGTCAAAGTCTCTATCATCAAATTCTAACGACCAAAACTCCGGCGTATTTTATAATAAAATAACTTTTAGGACTGATATTCATAATATTTCTACAAGGTTTAGAGGGGTTATATCACCGCCATCCCACTCCTCGGCTTTATACGAAAGATCGTTTTCTTTTCAAATTTATGTTATGTATAACAGCCTTCCTAATTGTTATAAAACATACAAACAGCAACATCTTAAAACCAAATTGCGTGCCGACTTGTTTCGGAAACAGTCCCAGAATTAAGTATTAATAATTACTTGTGCTATTTTTTTGTTAGCTTGGACGACACTGCAGCATCAAAATCTTTAATATATGCACAATGAGCTATTACAGAATTGTATTTCTTAAGTTGTAGATAGTAGGAATTATTTCCGCATATATGATTATTTTCGTATGTACTGAAGGTTTAGGTGGTAGAACAGAAAACAATATTTATTGTTCTCTGAACCTCGTCTTCTGGTTTTCTGATTCTACCTAATCACCCTTGTCGTACTTATAATAGTTTACTTTGTAATTTGGTAGTTCAGAAAATAAAGATTCTTTATTATTAGTATTATTATTATATGAACCACTTCAGCCTACGTATGTTTAAAATCAAGCGGATGCGGATGGTCATTTGGTCCACCGATGCCACGTATATAATGAAAAAATTACATCTTGATTAATTCTACTAGTTAAAAGATATTCTACTTTGTAGCGGTTATTTACATATTGAAATAATTAAAGTAGACTTCTGTCTGATAATAATTTGCCCTTTTGAAAAGGGCCGGTGTTTGCCTACTCTTATTAATTGAACTAACTGCGATGTCCTGTGTATAATATCTACTTGCTTATGTAAATCAATGCTAAAACTATTTTTTAGGGCACTCTATAAATTTGACCTTGAATTCATTATATCGAACCAATCATTAAGTGTTTGCATTACGTTAGAAATTTTTTCCCAAGGATAATTTAACGGTAAATGTTCATTTCTTCCTAAATACGCAATGGCTTTTGCAACGCAATTGGATGATAATTGAACAGCTCGCCGTACTTCTTGTCTCTGGGATCCTTTAACATGTAAATGATACCGAGTAAGTTTGTAGGTAAGCGTTAATTCAGAAACTGAACTTTCTAGCAAAACTTCAAAACCAATCTTATTAATTATTAAATTATCAACAATTAATCTCGAATCTAAAATATGGTTGCGACCAAGTTTTATGAGATGCGTTGCATCTGCAAACACATAAATATTTAAAGAATTATCACTTGGATGTCAAAAAAAAAACAATTTTTTTCGTAGCCAATTCCAAGCTCCGATAATAATTTTCTATTACTGGGGCCCATATGACTTGCAATTGCCACTATAATAAATCCTACATTGTGGAGATTAACAATAATTTCATTAAGAATTGTACATGTCAAAAACGAATAATAGAGACACGTTGTTACGTTCGTACGTATTACAATAATAAATTTAAGTTAGCTCTCAATGTCTCAATGGTCAACTTCAAACGAACGACTCGCAGATGACGTCATGCGTGGCCAAGTCGGTTTTAGGGTGAATTAGCTGACATACTGTGTTTAGGTGCATCGTGCTACCCTTCTTAGAATGCGGCAACAATGTGGCAACATGGGCAATTTATCTTCGCGCTGGAGTGACCAGCTGCTTTCAAGTAGAAAACCCGAAAGGACGTTTGCTTTCTGTAAATTAATTCGTGAAACGTGAGTATGCAACACATTTAACAACATATACGTTGAAACCTATATGGCTGAGCCTCTTCTAATTATATGCTCTTTGGTAAAAGCATGGTTTTATCGTGCATATCTTACCTGTTTTCTTTTTATTTATGGAATGGCATTATTTTTCAAGTTTTGTCTGTCTTGTGAATCAAGCAAATAATCAGTGGCAGCGAAGTGCAATGATCTCTCACTAGGAAGTTCAAAGACATCTTAAATAGAAATTACGATTTGAAGTTACTAATTTATAATACATTTATCAGTTCGTTGACACTAACTAAATAATATAGTAATTTGAAATTAAATTTCTATCACAAGCCTCTACCAATGGAGAAAGACTTAATTTTAAATCAAAGTCTATTTGGCGCGAAATTTGAAAATTATAACTAACCGCTGTTAACATAATTAGCAATGGAAATTTGTCTCAATATTTATGCATCCATTTTTATTCGCCACATCACCGGTAGCTTTCATATTTTCCCCTTGCTTGATAGCCTGTATCCAGCCACAAACATTTTCCATATTTGATGGAAATTCGTGATAGGAGACATTTTTCCTATCCCTAGTTCCATACGAAGGAATGCAACAAGACATTTTCAAAATTGTGCCAACCAAACACAACCTTTCAAATTTGAAACGTCAAATTGTGTCAACTGGCGCCAATGGACAAAATGTGAACTATTGCAATAAATGTCAAAACACGCTAGCTAGCAGGCTTTGTATATGTACACAGGCATGGCCAGCTTCATCCATATCCGCTGACGCGTGGTCGCGTCAGCGGGTAGAATGAGCTGGCCATGCTAGTAGTAGATAACCATTTTCATAGCTGAGTAAGAAAAATTAGCTTTGTGAAGACTAATTGGCGTTACTATTGCAAGTACTTCATTGAAAATTTGGAATTACGTTCTCAAATACTGTCTGAAGGGAATGAAGCAAAAAGTATCGATTTATCATTCGATGGAATAAATTAAAATTTCATTTTTGCAGGTCATTTTTTTACTAACATAGTCGGATTTTTAATTTGAAATTCGGCCAGTCCCTAATTAGATATGTGCTTTAACAGAAAGTCACGTTCCGATAATTAACGTATAGTCAGAATGCATGATTTGTTCGTTGAAAAATAGACCTGCATTCATAGATATATAAGTACAAGATACGGCGTGCCGTTGATATAGTGTAACAAGACGTACCATCTATTTCTGTCACTCTCAATGCGTGAATTACGTATAGCGCTATCCTTTAGAGAGGTACTTGGACTCGCCATTGAGAGAAATTCTGATAAAATACATTTAACTCGTGTTACATGGTGCCAGAAATAGTCTTTTTGGTCTCAAGATGCTACAAAATGTAGAAAAGACGTAATCGTATAAATAAACACAAATTAGAAAACATAACCTCAACAGGTAACACTTGATAACCTCACTCGATGAGGTGTGGGGGTGTGCAAGATATTCACTCGCTAACGCCTTTGAGTTTTACGGTTGATAATAATAGCCAAAGAGGATATATCCTCTTTGATAATAGCAATCAAAACCATTGCTAAAGTTCAATTTTCGAAGAATAAACTGTGAAATTGTATGACACTTCTGACGTTTTCATTTCAAAACTTCAAAATTAAGCGTACGAAACATTGTATGAAATACGTCTAAAGGGAGAGAGAAATAAAGTGATATAGGTTAGAATGAAATGGGGGAAGGTACCGAACTCCGTGATATGTTATTTTAAGATTCGACGTACGTTTACATGTAGTGAACGTATCCTGTACTAATATATCCATGCCTGCATTTTTCGCCTGCCGCCATCTATAAGTTAATGTCGCAGCAGGCGCGCTCTTAACGTCGAGACGAAGTTTTTGTTAATCAACGCAGGCGACGGCTCTTAACCTAGTCTTGCGTTTCCAATTTCTCGTAATCAAACGGACAGGGACGAACTCCGTCTGGACATAACGTCGTGCGCTTCAGTCTCCTTTTAATAACTACCACGTGTCTACACTCTCTTTTTGAAATTATTATTATTATTGGTAGTAGGAAGGCAGATTTCGGCTGATATATCCACATATAATATTACATGATATTGCATTATGTTGTATCATGTTTGTTAGTAGGTAGTTGTGTTATTGTATTATATTTGTGTTAGTTAGTGTTTGCAAACTGATCGTCTAGTCTATTTTTAAATTGATTTATGGATGTGGCATTAGTTACTTCTTCAGATAATTTGTTCCAGTCACTCACTACGCGATTACACAGGAAGTTATGTCGAGGATTAAGTTCTGCTCTGGTTCTCAACAGGTGCATCTTGTGTCCTCGTAAAGTGGTTCTTGATTGTAGTTTGGACATGGATTTTAGCTCTGGGCAGTCGTAATAATTGTTTAATATTTTGAAAGTTTCAATCAAAGCTCCACGTTGCCGACGTTGTTGCAGCGTTGGGAGTTTGAGCAGCTCAACACAATGTGGGTACTCGAGTTTTCTGAATCCTTGTGGTAGTTTAGTAGCCCGACGTTGGGCATTCTCTATCAATGTAATATCCTTCTGGAAATAAGGATTCCATATCTGAAAGCCGTATTCCAACAAGGGACTAATGTATGTTTTGACAAATGTGTTTGGTTTAAGATATTGGAATGCTTTTATTATCATGTAGATTATCAAGTTGGCAGTTTTGACAATTTCGGTTATATGAGACTCCCATTTTAGGTTCGAGGATACCAGTATTCCAAGGTCTTTCTGTTTACTGACAGTAGTAATAGGAACGCCATCAGTGTAGTAGGCTGTCCTAGGATTATTCCCTCCAATACGCAAAATAATGCGCTTGCTGACATTTAATTTAATCAACCAGTTCCTGGTCCACTCTTGTATTCTGTCTAGGTCTTGTTGGAGTTGCACTGAGCTGGTTAAAGGGTTAGCAAAATATTTGACATCATCAGCGAAGAATATTACATTAGATTTTATGGCCTTTCTTGAGTCAAGTATGAAGAGCGTCTATAAGGTGGGCGAGAGGAGCCATCCCTCTTTGACTTGCCTAATCTTACACAGAATTTCCTATTTGTTAGAAAGTCTTCAATCCATTTCAACAACTTACACATGCACGGACACTTTTCAACTAACGTACAGTTTATTGTAAAAACGAACGTATGGCAACCTTAGCCGCTGGCTACTGCACGAAACGGTAAAAAAGCCTCGCTTCTATTTGAAAATCTTTATGAGCTACTAATATTGCTTTACAATAGAGGAAGTTGTTGATTTTCGCAATACTTTTGAGACAATTACATTCACAAGGTTTTCCTATTAAGGTTTGTGCAGGAATTGTTAACAATAACTTAATTCGCACATTTGTATTGCCTGCACGGCTAAATGGTGTGATATACCAAAAATTATTTTTATATGCTTACCTGAAGCTTGTAATGTAAATCTACAGAAGTAGACAATCCACCTGGTCACTATTGTGTCTAATGCTATTATTGAACCTTTGCGGTGGTTTCGAAAGAAGATAATGTTCAAATTACAAATATTGTTTAACATTATATGCAATACATATTCAACTCGATCTAAAATACAAGCGGTTAATGTTTACACCGGGAGAGTTTAAAAATTGTACTGAATCTACAGGATGTCTATAGTGCCATCGATTAATAAGATTATTACACATGAATCAATTCAGTAAATGAGCAGTGTAGCTCATTTTAGTTTATGTTACAAATATACCCTCGGTACAGTCTGAAATTATTTACTCAAATGGCTGTACCGATACATCAACGAAATGCCTAATATTAACACATCTATAATAGACGCATAAGCTGGAAACTGAAAACGACACCGTCATATTAAATCACTCGTTGCTCTATTGATCTATTCGCGTGTAAAGGACCTACTGTATGAAAGTATTATTATTATTATTATTAGTACCCATTATTCCCCGAAAGGGACGTAGAGTTATAAAATACAAATTAATATAGTCTGTTTTTTTGCTTTATGATTCAGAGCAGGCTTTGCATTTGCATTTTTGTAACAGTGTAGGTAGTTAGTGACAAAGGAAAAAACACTAGTTATGTCAAAAACCATTAGAACTGTCAATGTGTTAACTTATAAGCACTATTATACCTAATGAGAGCTAAAATTACTGAACCATTGACATTAAATAAGGTATTGCTTTATTTTAATTACGTTTATTTAAGCGTGATTGATATCTAAGAAACAGAAACGTCATAAAATTTCTAGACATCTATCTTTTATGTACTAATGTAAAAATAAATATATTATTAATAATTTGCTGATGATTTTTGTTTGTAGAACTGTGTTGTACAAGTTATTATTTATGCTACACATATAACAGGCATTTCAAAATAAAAAGATAATACAAAATACTCTGGTAGAACCATTTTCAGAGATATAATTTACCAGAATTTATATGGATACACTTCAGAATAATCATCCAGAATCTGATTCAGAAGAGGAATAACTGTTTTTCAACCTTGCCTAAAAATGTCACCATTGATACACTTATGATAGCCCCTGTCATTATTGCCCGAGTCCAACAGTAAGTCACATCCTGGTAAAGTTTCATCCAAAAACATGAATATACATTTTTCACTATAATTTCGAAATTGTAAATATTTCCTTTAAAAGGCAATCCGCCGAAATGACATGACTCTTCTCACACAATTTTCTTCCATTCACAATTTTGTATTTATATCCCATATTTGTTAATGTGTAGTATAATTTTAAACGACTCCCAGTATAATTCAGTTCCTCCCTTGCACACAGCAATAAATTATCGAAAGTAAAAAATTCCAAATTTTCTTCTTAATATCTTCCCTGAAACTCTGTTCCTCCCAAGTTAGAAATTCCTTTTCTTTATTCATATTATCATTCGGTTATTGCTGGAGTTGTAATTTTGCTTCGTTTCGATTTCTGTGTTGCATTCGAAATCTAGCATTATAAGAAATTGTTAGAAATGTTATATCTGTTTAATTCTTAATACTTACATCGAAGGTTTGACCAATTCTTCCAAAGATGGCTGTTTTACTTAAGTTACCATTGATATCTTTTATATTAGTAGAACGGCGTTTTATAGCCTCTTTGGTTTGACTATTACCTAATACTGCTTTTTCGTGGCATTTTATTAAGATTTGCTGAAGTGTCAACTTGACAATCCTGGCGACCTGGAATTTGGCATTAGTTATATTTTGTAAGTAAACTGTTGTACACTGGTAAAATAAGTTAAATGCAAAGCCTGCTCTGAATCATAAAGCAAAAAAATAGACTATACATATCAATTTAGAAATAAACAAGTATAGTCTGTCTAAAATGAACTGACCGAATTATAATCCGACTACCGGAAGAACACACTAGGAGGATTACATATCAACAAACCACATGCTTTGACAGCGTCGTATTTAATTAATAGTATATTATATCATGAGGGACTAAAGTGCACCATTTAATCCCGCGAGTGGAGGGATCAAGGGATTTAGGCACTTTAGTCCCGAGGTATATACTCTATTTTTTGTACTTTTGGGAATATTATCATTAAACATTTCCAAAATTTGGAATCTGTCAATTTGGAAACTGACAATTACAATTTATTAAAAACTGAATTGCAGCAGGTCCTGGATAGCCTGAATCAGTTGGCAGTACTGAAGTGTAGTGTCAGTATATGTCAAATTCGAGATTTGCAGGTTAAGTTTTGCGTCAGTGTGTGTCAAATGACAAACAAAACCTAACCTACTAACCTCGTGTGTACATAAATGTACCATAGTTACGATTTTTACTTTTTTTAGTCCCTAGGGATTAAGTGAGCTACTTTAGTCCCGGAAGTGCAAAAAAGTAGATATAGTAGCACGCACTAAATTGGTTTTGCTGCAAAATGACTTGATGCTTGAATTTATTAAATATCAATATTTACTTATTTCATGATGACCTGCTTTGAACAGATCTGTATGTGTTACGTGCATATGAACTGATTCTTATCAGTAGGAAAATAAACAAATTTCAATAATTTACTACGAAAATACCCCAGGTAATAGCTAAATACAGATTAATGTTAAGAAAGCTAATTAGATGGCAAGAATTCTTGCAGAATTTGCAACAATTGAAAGTCGGAAGTGCAACCTTTATTGCAATTAAAAATTTTCATTTCTTGTGCATTTTTTCTTCTCAATCATGCAGGCAGTGTTTGTTTACTGGTGTGTTTTGTGACATCTGACAGAGTTAACTCTAAAACAGTACCTCGTCATGGTGGCTTTTTGACGTAACAACGAACATTGTTTAAACGAGATCGATAGTGAAAAAGGATGCATCCAATGATGTGAGAGGATGTTTAGAAGAAATAGGAATGTAGAGGTTTTGGATACGAGCACAGACTCGATGTGTTAAGAGTGAAGAAATTTGCAACCGCCTCACTTTCGCCACCTCACACTGAACGAAAGTTTTACTGAATATATATAATGAGAATTAGAAGAAAAGGGGAATCCTGAAGTATGCATGACCACAATACTTCTTTTTAAATTAGTCGATATATACAGGGTGTCGCAAAACTGCCTCCCCATAGAAAACAAGCATGTGCCGACAGCAAGAGGCTGCAAGAAAGCAAAAATAAATTTTCTACTACCCAAATAACTGAATTATAGAGCTTTCAATTGCACCAATCCCAGAAGCTCGGTCCTCAGGTATTACTGAAAATCAGACACGTTGCTAGACATTCAAAATAAATACATAAGTAATGTTTTATTTGAAACAAATACAGTCGACTAGATTTATGGATAGGAGATTTTAATAAAACGAATAATCGCAAAACCCTGGCAACGCAAAATTGCAGTCATTCTACCTTGATGGTGCTAAGCCCTAATTCGTTAATTTTAACATGTCTTTTCTCGGTTATCGCTTGAGATAGGACTTTTTTTCTTCAAAATACCGATTGATACATTGGCCCGAATACCACCATTTCTCTGTGGGGAGGCAGTTCTGGGACACCCTGTATAATATAAGTTTGCAGATATGTCTGTCTCATGATAACTGCATCTACGGTAACTTGTTCTTTGCAGCCAATAGCATTTCTGATACCTTTTTGTTCAAATGCAAAGATATTGTGAGCCTCGCAATGTGCACATATCTTATCATTAATAAAAGTGGTGTACAATACAGAAAGACATGCTATTGGTTGGAAATTTCTAGGGTCGTTTGGATCACCCTTTTTGTATATTAGGTAAGTTCTTCTAGTGGTGAGTAACTTTGGCAGAAGTTCAGGGTTGGTGGTTAGCTGGGGGAAATATTGTGCAAGAGGTAAGTGACATGAAGTGAATTGTTTAAGTCAGAAGTTTTATACTCTTGTCAGATCCTGGGGACTACCAGTTCGATGTTTTTTTCAGAGTGGTAAGTACATTGCACTTCTAGTATTTTAGGTATATGCTCCGTTTCAGCAAGGAATTCGGTTAACCACGAGGCGTTTATATTCACTTCTTCTGCTCCCGACCAGATCGATTGCCAATACTCCTTAAATTTATTGCTGTCTGAATCTGCTATACTGATATCAAAAGCGGTATCCGTAAGAGATCGATATAGTATTTAACGGTATTAGGCCGATATTGAGCATATAACGAACGAGAAAACATTTTGTAGCGGAGGCCGCTTAAGCCCAGGCTAGTAAATTATCTGAGTCAGTTATATGTAATGTCGACCGTATATTGTTTAACAGTTTTTGTAATATCTACTAAAAGTGGCCAATTTTAAGATATGTGATTTTAATATAAATAATGTAAAAATTTACGAGTTTCACCCGTACGGTGATAGTGTAGCAACCGATGATTACAAATTCCGTTTTTAAACCAATTAAAATAACGCATGCAATTTAACAGTGTAGCAATGGTTGTTAATTAAATAACGGCCGTGAGTTACGTGACTAGAAACGCTTACTAGCCTAGAGATAAGATTAGAATCCGCTAGATCTGTATTCTGTTCCTAGAACTTTATGATAACGCCTGTGGGAACGGAAACTAGCTTGCATTTCTTTAAGATAAGAGTTTTCCTTATTGTTAAGATGTTTCTTGCATCCAGTTCTGTTTCGACACTTAGGTTAGCCTGTCCTGAATCCAGTGGCGTAACTATGGGGGGTGATATGGGTGTCGGAACACCCCCCAGAGGCTTTAGAAATAACTAAAATTTGTCTTAAACGAACATTCTAAAATTAGATTTTAGTAATGTATAATTGAATATTAATTATTACATTCGGAACTCGGACTCGACCATTTTTAAAATGCGATCTCAACGAACCTCCTTGGGACATGATTGCTGAATTCAAATTATACCGGAAATGCCAAAATGTACAAAATCTTCCATATAAGACAGCAATGGATGCGCTAGCTGCAATAAGGACATGTTTCCAAACATATTCAAGTTTCTGGAAATCCTTGCAACGATTTCTGTGTCAACTGCAACAGCTGAAAGATCATTCTCCACCTTAAATATAATTAAGACTTATCTCCGAAATACAACATCGCAATATAGGCTGAATGGATTCGCAGTGCTCTCCATTCACAGAGAACTGCAGGTGAACGTAGATGAAATTATAAACGAGTTAGCAAAAAAAACAAGAAAACTTGAATTACTACTATAAATTGTATTACAATTGTAATGATTTTATTGTTTATAAATAAACAGTATAGTTGCTTACATTTCTATAGGTCAGATTTAACTAATTTTTTACAGTCAAAATGGCATTTAACATTTTCATGGATTAGAGTTAGTGCAAGGACAGGCATTATCTTCCAATTTTGTTTTACAAGCAAGCTAAGTTGTTATTTATTTAGCAAATAATTAGTTCTGAGTTCTTTTGGTTAATAAGCAAATAATAAGCAAAATATAAACTCTGAAATGTATAGTCTATTTTTTTTAAATCAGCTGTCTAAGTGTTGTCAAGTTGGTATGAGGAGTTGAAACTAGTAAATAGTGTATTTCACAATGTAGGTTGGCAGCATCGAGCCGTTCAAGGTCATCGGCGCTGTCATTGCGCATAACTGTAATTGCTTTTGTGTTGAAAAATTAACGCACAAAATTTGAAAAGATGCCTTCGCGAGAAAAAGGTAGTGTGCAACCCCTCACAGAGCGTGAAAAAATGGCCCTGATTCGGTATTGCGAAGAGGGGAAAGTTGACAAACCTGAATTGACTAAGAAGGCGATTTGTGAGAAGGCCTCGAACATATTCAATGTATCGTATTAAATACCTATTTTCTAAATTCTCATTTATTTGCGTAAATACTTTACTAGATACATTGGACGTCTGCACTCAAGATATGTAATAACTTTAAAACGACAAAATTTGTTCAACCCCGAAAAAAAGGACGGTCCAAAGTTAATTATAAAACTGGCCCAGCCTTTTATTATATAAAAGAAGAATTGGGTAGACATATTCATGTCCTGCATGCAAAAAAACAACATTTCACCCTTGATGACCTCCATCAATATGCAAACAATGAATGTGATTTTATTGGTTGTCTCGGTAAACGTTTTCCTGTTTTCTATTCTTCTTAAATTTCTTTCATATAGCTGCCTGGTTGCTTGTATAACCGTAGGTTCTATGTCAAGTTCCTTCATCTCTCTCCACAATCTAGATGTTGGTACACTATCATATGCTTTTTCGAGGTCTATTAAAGCTATGTGTGTTTCTCTGTTTCTTTGTACTCTTTTTTCCAGTACTAACTTCAACGAGAATAAGTTATCTATTGTGGATCGGCCTGCTCGAAAGCCCGCTTGTTCTTCTGGTTGCATTGCTTCCATTTCTTTCTCAATGAGGTTTTTTAATATTCGTGAGTATATTCTGCCCAATGTATTTATGTCTGCTAGTCCTCGATAGTTTGTTGGGTCAACTTTAGCTCCTTTCTTATGTATGGGAGTTCTATAGGATGTTTTCCATTCCTGTGGGATATTCTCCCCATTAATACATCGTTGATATAGGGTTTTCAGCATGGTAATTAATTTTTCTGGTGCGTACCTTATTAGTTCTGGGTAGATACCTCCTGGTCCGGGAGCTTTCTTCAATTTTGTTTGCATAACAGCTTCTTTCACCTGATCTACGATTATGTACGAAAGAACATGCTCTACAAAATACTCTGTATATAGAAGTATCTACATCCTACATAAACCTATAATATTAAAAACTTACATTTTATTGAAACGTTTAACCATCCACGTTTGACATTTCAATTACGTTAGACAGACCTCAATTTTGACATGGGAGAAACTGTTATGCAGTTGGTCGGTAAGTACAGAATTTAGAGTAACACAGTCTGGTTTTTTATAAAGTTTTGACACTGATAGCTGATTTAAAAAAAAATTGACTGTAAATAGGTGGTCTAAACTGCCAAGAAGTTAAATCAAGGCCTACCGCAGGTCCTGTAGAAATGAAATCAACTATACTTTATGGTACGCTCAATTTTTTTTTTAATTCTTGTAAGATTGATCACTCTCCCAGAACACCCCCTAGAGCAAAATCTTAGTTACGCCGCTGCCTGAATCAAGTGTGTGGAGCAGAGCTCCGACGTCTGTAATGTGTTTAGTGTTTTAAGTACAAATAAATGCTTTTTAAAAACACTAATCGTCGTTAAACAAACATAACTCGTGGTTATTATGAATGACATTTCAATCAAACAGACAGTACTGATATAGTAGAATAACATGTAGATATTATGAAAAAAATATTTTCTCCTCTGAACGACGTTGTTTCCTTTTCGTAGACTTATTGTATCTATTAAGACGTCCACCCTTTGCTTTGGTCTTTGATGCAGACCGTCACGGTATAGACATTTCTATTCTTTAAAATTTTGTAAAGAACTTAGATAAATATTAAATATGTAAAAAATAAGATTGAAGTACTATTTGCGGTCTCTATTTAAATATTATTCAATCTCTGTTCGTCATGCTTAGATGTTTATTTATTTATTTTATTTTAGCAAGTAGCCAACAGATCAACCAATTACAGGCTACTATTAAACAAAATATACATAATTCGTACAATACATACAGTAAGGTATTAATTAGTTAGTTAGTTAGATTGTATGGTAGTGCCAAAGCAAACAAGTAAGAATGGGTACCAGAGACGAAAATCACCTATAACTATAGTTGACATAAATATTAGATAAATATATTACAAACTCCCAAATTAAGGGAAAAAAGATCTATATATTAACTAGTTGCTAAAGTACGTGCAAAAAAAAATAAAAAAATAAATTATTATAATTCTAAATAAAATATAAATGGCATCCGTTTAACGAGCTATTGCTCTATTTATATAAAACTTAAATTGTTTTAAACTGCCGTGATGAATATCTATCTCCGAAAAGTTGTTATAAATCGAACACATACGCAACATTGGCGAATTATAGGCATACATCGTTCTGTAATTCGGTATTGAAAAAACAAAGGTATTCCTAGAGTTGTGTGAGGGTACATGAAAATGCAGCTCCTATAAAAGGGTATCACAATCTACAGCCGATCGAACTAATTTGAAAATAAATATGCATGACTGCAAAGCTCTTCTTTTTTCTAAACTTAAGAAATTAGACTCTTGAAGCAATTCAGTATAGGGTAGATAGAGAGGATAGACCCCATGCATTTTGAAATACAAGAAGCGTAAATTTTTTTTTGACCTTTTCTATTAAATTCTTATAATTGTTGTAATATGGTGACCAAATAACACATCCATATTCTAAGTGTGGTCTCACAAACATATTATATAAAAAAATTAGGGAGTGAATTTGACTAAACGATCTGGCGTTCCGTATAACAAATCTCTATAAGTTGAGTTAACGCAGTGAAGAATATGTAAGTTAAAAGTAAGTTGATTATCAAACTGTATACCCACATCTTTTATATTGCTTTTCCTACAAACATTCTGATTATCAAGTGTATAGTTAAAGGTTATTATTGATTGTTTGCGAGTGTAGCTAACTATAGCACATTTATTTATATTAAATGAAAGGCGGTTTACAACAGACCATTGAAAGATTTTTTCAAGGTCAAATTGTAATAATTGACAGTCGTTAATGCAAGATATACTCTTATAAATTTTAAAGTCATCAGCAAACAGTAGACATTTAGAATAGGTTATTACATCGGGTAGATCATTAATTAAGATCAGGAACAGTAATGGCCCTAGGTTAGAGCCCTGTGGAACTCCTGATAAAACGTTAAACTCACGTGATACACAATTATTATATACTACATACTGGCGCCTGTTCTGAAGATATGATGCAAATAAGCGTAACATTTGTGGAGTGAAGCCAAATGAATACAATTTTTTTTAAAGTATAGTGTGATTTACCTTGTCGAATGCTTTAGCATAGTCCGTATATATTACATCCATTTGAGTATTATTATTAAAGCAATTAACAGTATCTCGTGTAAGTACTAGCAAATTAGTACTAGTAGATCGTTTGGGAATAAATCCATGTTGAAAGTCCGAGATATGAGGTTTAACATGACTGTATAAGTATTTGTAAATAATTGATTAAAAAATTTTGCAAGGAACTGAAAGTAGTGCTACCGGTCTGTAGTTCGTTATGTCACACTTTTTACCGCCCTTGTGTATTGGGCACACTTTTGTTATTTTCCAGGCTGTAGGAAATATAGAAGTTTCTAGAATTAAATTGAATATGAATTTTAAAGGTTCAATTAGAAATTCGGAACATGCTTTGAATACATATGCAGGGACACTGTCAGGGCCAACTGAACGTTTTGGTTTCAATAGTTTTATAGCTTGAACTACATCTTCAGAGGATATGCTAGTTATGTGAAAACTGTGAGAACAAACAGACATGCCGGTAAATTGATCCACATCATATAATTCTCCGTCGTGTAGATAAACGGATTCGAAATAGGTTGCAAAAGCATTGACTATAGTAGTGTTGCTGCTATAAGTTTCATCCGCATACATCATTTCTTCAGTTACTGTGGAGCTATTTTTCTTAGTTTCTTTAACAAATTTCCAGAATACACTGGGATCAGTATTGATAGTATTTTCAATAGAGTTTACATATTCTTCATATGCACTTTTAATATCAACTTTAATTTTAGCCCTTAAGTAATTAAAAATTTGTTTGTCATTGGGTTTTTTAAATTTTTTGTATCTTTTCCAAACCCGTGCCTTCCTCTTTATCTCCCTAATGATTTGAGCATTGAACCAACTAGGGTACATCTGCTTTTTGAAATATGTTTTAGGTACTGAGTCGTCTAGGGCTTTATATAAGTTTATATTAAAGATATCTACAGCACCCTCAACGGTAGAAGCAGCGGCCAAGTTCCAGTGAGTGTCCCGCAAATTACAGTATAATTTCATAAAATCAGCTCTCTTAAAATTATATTGGACACCACCAAATGAATTCGACGCTACTAACCCCGCAGTGCTGTACTCGATTTCACAAATTAGAGGAGGGTGATGAATATCTTCGGGGACTAATGGCATGTCGCATTTATTTACTGCGACGTTTGTATTGCTAACTACAAGGTCCAGCACTCTGTTGTTCTGGTTTGTAATACGATTAAATTGTTGAAAATCATGCATATTAATAAAATTAATAAATAAAATATTCTTGTAGTTTGGCCGTAAATCAGTAACTTCATCATTCACCCCCAACATGTTAAAATCTCCGAAAATTATTATTTTTGACCCTGTACTCAAAACATTCCCGTCAACTGCCTGGTAAAAAATCTCGTACAATTCAGCTGTAGATTGCGGTGGAAAATAGATACAACAAATATAAAATGAAGTATTATCTATCAGAACTTGAACCCATATGTCTTCACAAACAGTTTCTAAAAAACATAATCTTTTACTTTTGAACTTCTGCTTAACAGCAACCAGGACTCTACCACCCCTTGATATTCTATCTCTACGGTAAACTAAATAATTGTTCGGGAAAACTTCGGTATCAAATACGTGGTCGTGGAGCCAGGTTTCTGTTAGAACGATAATGTCAAAGTCGCTAGATAGAACATTCAACAAAAACTTATTTAACTTAGAGTTTAAACCTCGAACATTCTGATAATATATTTTTAACGTTTTGTTATTAATGGACATCGTTAAAGTCAATACTAGAATTAATTACGAAAATGCGACTGTTATCCTGTTTGCGCATCATAATCTTACCGTTTTTTATCCACAGAAACTTGATATTATGAGATTTTTTGAACACGCGACACTCGGCAAATAATTTCCTATTTGAAGGGGATAATGACTCATTGATATAAATGGATTTGGCGATTCCTGTTGCGAAGCCAAGGTCCTTGGTATTTAAGTCTCTCTTGATTTTTCTGGCTCTCAGGAACTCTTCTTTATCAAGACGACTAACGAATTTTATTATAATTCTCCTAGGTTCTTGAGGGTGATGAGGATCAGGCCTAAGCCTGTGACAAGCGTCTATCATATGTTTTTTCATTTTGAAATTAAGTGCTCGACCAATGCCACAGACTGTCGTAATGATGCTTTCATCTTTAGTTTCTGGAACTCCCTGAACCTCGAGACAGTTGAGTCGACTACATTGCTCTATTTTGTTAATTCGCTGTTTCATTTCGGTGTTTTCTTCCCGCAAGACCTTATTTTCAGTTTGTAAATTTTCCATACGGTTCAGGCAGTCATCCATTTGCTTATCTTTTTCTTGGATTAATGTTTTTAAATCTCCGAGCTGGTCAGTATAAAAATCTAAAGTTTTTTGAAAATTCTCGAGCTTATCCGATAGTGCCTTGTTTTCCTCCTTGACCGCTTCTTTAACTGCTGACGTTATAGCCTGTAGTAATTCTGCATTCATGCTTGTAACTTTCGATACACCTGTATTACTATCAGCTGCACTTTTGCCCTTGCACGACCCGCAACGCCAAGCGAGTTTGCTTTCAGTGCTGAGACCACGATAGCTAGTTTCCCGAAGATTCGCGCACACATAATGAAAACCACCACCGCAGCTCTTACACTTCACAAAATCTGACTCTGATGGCAAATTCTCGTTGCATACTCTGCACAGGACCATTTTGCAAACTCAAAAATAGTTAACTCACAATTAGTCCGGACGGCAGATACATAATGAGGGGGGTTACCTGGACACAATTCCCAAGTTAATGAAATTTTGGGATATTGTTTGGGGATGGTATGGGGTGTGGAATCTGAGTTTTCGACCTCAAGGACCCTGTGCTAACTCGGGAAGGGCCAAAAAACCACGAAAATTTCGGAATTTTTCGGTTTTTTGCTTACATCTTCTGAACCATGCGTTTTTCGAGAAAAAGGTCCTTATACAAAGTTGTAGAGCATTACATTTTATTCAATTTTAATTTGTCAAAATTATTTGTTGACCCAATACTTACCGAGATACAGCACTTGAAAGATGGAACAAATTTCTCAAAATGTAAAAAACGAATAAATGCAAATTTTTTGCCTCATAACTTTCATTATTCAACATATCTATGTATACTATACATACTATGTATGTCCCCTGACCCCCCTTCCGCCCCCCTCCAAACTTCTGGTATACATACGTTGCAACCCCAACCAAAATGGGAGACAGGAATAATTTTGGACGCACGGCTAGCGTAATAGCATGTGCCAGAGGAAGACATTTGTTCTTCCATGAATCCAGTAAACCCCGTTTATTTGTCAAAATAATCGTATGCACGAGAAGCAGCAGTGTTTCTGGGACAACATGACGGGAACCAGCAAAAGTATTATCAATGGGAGGATAAGTAGCAGCGTCGAACATTTTTGAACGGATATCTTCCAAAATAATTTTTCCTGCGGTTTTGACAATTCGAGCTCTTTCTTCTGAGGGTCTCCTTCTTTTTTGTTTGAGTACCAGTTATCAGATAAAATTTTATGACCAGTGTTTTTGAAACACACTACACTTACTCTGTTGGGTGAATCACTTATGATTATGTCGCCTTTATACTTCTCCTCCAGACGCCTTTTCAAAGTTTTCACGTGTGGACGAGAATCTTCAGATACCTGATCAAGCAACTGCCCAATGGAAAACTGGCACTCATCACTATTTTCCTCAAAAAACGCGAATATAATTTTCATGCTTTGATCATAGTTGGAAGTACTAGAACGTCCAGGCCTTTTTTGGACACGTGCAGGCATTGTGTAAAAATTGACAAGACACTTTTGGTGGTATTCAGCGTTTACTGCTACTAAATCTGTGTTGAAACTATCCAACACTGTTATACGGCCTTCAATTTTCCGCCCCATTCTTCACCTCGCTCTCTTGCTTTTGTCAAAATCGTGTTTGCTACATTTGGGAGCGTCAGTTTTAGCATAAGATTGCGTCTTTTAACATTTAACTTGACCTGTTTTTGTCTGAATTTTTCAGTAACTTTTTCCTCGCATAGGAAGCATCTATTGTTGAAATCAAATGATGGCCTACCTGGGCGGGTTGGTTTGGAGGCAGTTGTAGGGGCGTCCTGTTAACGACGTACAGAGGCCAAAATCAGTTTTTAGTTGTTGTAATTTTTTTGAAAAGCCGTGTGAACTGTTATATCCTCCAATCCTTCCCCAAGTAACTGTCAATGTTGAGGCTTGTGGCTTTTAACACTGGAAGCAATAAGCGTAGCAATCCCTCTCTTCTTAACAACAGTCACTTCACGTTCTGCCAAACTTTCATCTCATATGAAACACCGTTCTGGCCCTGTGGGAAACGCCATATCAACTCTGAATCACCACGGAAATAATTCAAAATATTATATTTGACAATGCAGACTTCAATGTGAACACGCTGGAGGGCCATGGCACATTCCACGCCATGGGAGAAATAATGGCTGTCACCGGCACTGCTTGTGATAATTGGCCCGAGGCCGACTTCAACGAAGACGATACAGACGAAGAATGTGAAGACCAGCTCAATCTATTCGACGAAATCAGCATCCAGGAGGAAGGACACAATGATGACGAGAGCGATGACGATTTGCCACATGCTCCAAAAAGATCAAAGCGGACGGAGGCCTAATGTATGTACATTTATCATTTATATAACTCTGTGTAAGACTATTGTATAATATCATGTTCACTTAAATACATAAGTATAAGCAATGATATCGATCTATAACCCTTGGCCGGAGGGGGTCAGGGGACATATATAGTATGTATAGTATACATAGATATGTTGAAAAATAAAAGTTATAAGGCAAAAACCTGCATTTTTCTAGTTTTTTTTACATTTTGAGAAATTTGTTCCATCTTTCAACTGCTGTATCTCGGTAAGTATTGGGTCAACAAATAATTTGGACCAATTAAATTTGAAGGAAATGTGATGCTCTACAACTTTGTATAACAATATTTTTCTCGAAAAACGTATGGTTCAGAAGATATAAGCAAAAAACCAAAAAAAGTCCGAAAATTTCGAGGTTTTTCGGCCCTCCCCGAGTTAGCACAGGGTCCTCGAGGTCGAAAACTCAGATTCCACACCCCGTACCATCCCCAAACAATATCCCAAAATTTCATTAACTTGGGAATTGTGTCCAGCTAGAAAGTACCTGCCGACCGGACTAAATATGTACTTTGAAAATTAGCTTTGTTGCGGAGCGACCCACTTGTACGTTTATACGCTATATCGACATACGTATATGTGAACAGCAAATGGATATAAAGTTGGCTTGCGACAAGTGTATTTACTATTTAATAGAAAAAGTGTATTATATAGCATAAATGATATATAATCTATATACAGTGTGTTTCACTTTTCATGGGGACGGTCATGTATCACAGAAAGTACCAAACCAATTTTGTTCAAATTTGCAAGGAATGTATATACCCTTAGTGCCACCCAGGACGCAAGGGCACATAAGAATGGGTCCATAGGCGTCCGTCTTAGGACAAAAAAAAGGTGCTACTTTTTCACAATCCGCGCCTTTGAAAACCTTTGTGGCCAAATTTTCATGCAAAAATTCCTATGCATTAGAAAGATATTAAAACGCAAACTTGAAAAATATGCGGACGACATTGTGCTAATAGCTAAAGATGAATCTGAACTAGAAAGAATGATAGGACAACTAACTGATAAAGCGAAAAGGATTGGCTTAAACATTAACAAACAAAAAACAAAAGTCATGACAAACAGCGAAAATCCCCTCAACATTGAAATAGACGGAGATCATATAGAACAGGTGAATTCGTACATATATCTAGGCCATACAATCAAAATTGGAAAGGAGAACCAAGACGCGGAGTTAAATAGACGTATAACGTTGGGTTGGACAGCCTTCGGTAGATTATCCACAATACTTAAAGATAAAACCTTTCCAAATCACTTAAAGGCAAGAATATTCGATTCCTGTGTGCTCCCCGTACTGACTTATGGAACCGAAACGATGGCCCTAACCAACAAGGCAGTGAATAGATTGGCAATAACTCAACGACCGATGGAAAGGAGAATGTTGGGGGTGTCATTAAGAAATAGGAAGAGGAATGAGTGGGTTAGAGAAAGAACGAGAGTAACAGATATTGTAACAAGAGTTGCTAGACAGAAATGGACCTGGGCAGGACACGTCGTAGGAGCAGACGATAGATGAACAAATAGACTTCTACACTGGAGACCACGAATAGGCAGAAGAAGTGTTGGTCGACCACCAAAAAGATGGACAGACGATTTCAAATCTATAGTTGGTAAACAATGGATGAGAACCGCAAGAGATAGAAAAGATTGGAAAAATAAAGGGGAGGATTATGTCAAATACTGGATACAAAGGTCTGAATAAGAAGAAGAAGATGTATTTTTAAAATATTTAGAAAGGAGTGTAACGGAATTTGAAAATTTTAACTCTAAGGGGGTGAAAAGGGGTAAACTATGTTTTCACGAATTCCTGAATATCTCTTAGACCCAATAAGATAGCGACTTGGTGTTTGCTTGCATAGGTGTTCAATAGAAGTATCTGAAAACATATTTCAGGATTTTGCCCTAATCGATCCCTAAAGGTGCAAATCTGGATTCAGGGTGAATGAAAGGACTCTTTGTAACTCCTAGGTTTATTGAGTTAGAACATTCCTTTTTTTGGCATATAGATGTATTCTTAAAATATTTAGAAAGTGGTTTAAGGAATTTTACAGTTTTACCCCTAAGGGGGTGAAAAGGGGTAAACTGTATTTTCACGAATTCCTCAATATCTCTTAGACCCGATAAAATATCGACTTGGTGTTTGCTTGCATAGTTATCCAATACAAGTGCCGAAAAACGCATTTCAGGATTTTCCCAAATGAACCCCTAAAGGTGTAAATCTGGATTTGGGGTGAATTAAAGAACCATTCCTATCTCCTATGTTTATTGAGTTAACATTGTTTTTTTGGCATACAGATGTATTCTTAAAATATTTAGAAAAGGGTTTACCGGATTTTAATGTTACCCCTAAAGCGGTAAAAAGCGAAAACTGAAAAGGGGTAGAGTGTTAAATTTATTAATTTTTTTTCGCTGTGGATTTATTTCAGGATAATATGGGCTGAAAGAATTTTTCAAAAATTCCACTCTTAAGGGGTGGAAAGGGGTCATCATCATCATCATCATCACCCAGCCTCTCCAGTCCATTGTTGAACATAGGCCTCCCCAAGATGTTTCCAATTTTCTCTATTTTGAGCAGCTGCAATCCAGTTGGTCGAGATTCTCTTAAGGTCGTCGGTCCATCTAGTCGGCGGTCTTCCCCGACTACGTTTATCGGCTCTCGGTCGCCATTCAACGATCTTTTTTGTCCATCTACCGTCTCTTAATCTTGCTAAGTGACCTGCCCAATTCCATTTTTGCTTTGCAATGCGCGTTATAACATCCTCAACGCCCGTTCTTCTCCGGATTTCTTCATTTCTCACTCTGTCTCTCAGCGTTAATCCAAGCATAGATCTTTCCATTTTGCGTTGCGTAATTTGTAATTTATTCGCTGTCGCTTTGGTTAGAGTTAGTGTTTCTGCTCTATACGTTAGGACCGGGAGAACACATTGGTTGAAGGCTTTTCTTTTCAAACTAGTCGGAATGTCGGCCTTAAATAGTATATTGTATGTTAAGAGCTGAAAGTGCATTCTTGCCGCTTGCGCATGAATATTGCTGGTTGAGACGAAGTCGAAACCAGCAATCATGCAAAAGCGGCAAGCGCACTTTTAGCTCGAAATATACATACAATTTTTTCGACGACTGAGCATATTATTAAAGAAAAATATCAAATTTCGTTTTATCGCAAAAATTAATTGACAATCAAGTTAACATTACTCGCGCAGTCTATATGACATGTGACGCGATTATTTCCACAAATGACGGGCGTTGTCAAGGAAACATTCGGACGTGGCTACCTATTTTGTTCACGCGGAAACCCAAAACGCTCGGCGAGCGGCAAAAAGATGAAAACGCACGCTCAGCGGCAAATGTCAACTTTCTGTTGTCAAATGACAGTGAGAAAAATCTACTTTCGATGTCAGTCGTCGAAAAAATATCTTGTAGTTTTCCATATGCGGCCCAACCTAGACTTATTCTCCTTGACAACTCTCACGTTTGGTTATCTCTACAGATTCTTATTTCGTGCCCGAGATAAGTATATTTTTCGACTATTTTAATTTCTGTATTCTCTAGTTTCATCTGTTCACTAAATACTAGATTGGTCATGATTTTGGTTTTATCATAATTCATTTTCAATCCAACTCGTTGTGTTACTTGTTGTAACTTACATAACGCTTCCCTAGCGTTTTTATAGTCATCCGCTATTAGTACTACATCGTCTGCAAAGCAGAGATGGCTTAATTTTTCTCCATCAATTTCAACTCCTATGTTTTCCCACTCTGTCATTTTCAATGCGTGTTCTAATACCGTAATAAATATTTTTGGAGATAAGGTGTCTCCTTGTCTAATTCCCCTTTTAATATTTATTTTGCTGGTGGTTTTATGGAGTTTTACGGTTGTTGTGGCATTTTTGTATATTTGATGAATGGTATTGGTATATCTATGGTCAATTCTGCATTCTTTTAGTGCTTGTAAGATGGCAGTCATTTCCACGGTGTCAAATGCTTTCTGAAGATCGACGAATATCAGGACTAGCGGTCTATTATATTCTATTGTTTTTTCGATTAGGATTTTGATACATTGGAGATGGTCGTTCGTTCTATAACCCGCGCGAAATCCGGCTTGGTCTCTGGATTGGTAAAAGTCTAGTTTCCTCTCCAATCTGGTGGTGATTATTCGGGTGAATATTTTGTACAGATGGTTCAAAAGACTGATGGGTCTATAGTTTTCCAAGTTTGTTTTATCCCCTTTCTTGTGGAGAAGTATCGTTATTGAGTTGTTCCAGCTTGTAGGTATATTCTGATTTTGTAAACACAAGTTGAACAGTTTTTCTAGTCTATCTATTAGTGCGGGACCTCCCAGTTTTATGGCCTCTGTGACAATCCCGTCTTCCCCTGGAGCTTTATTGTTTTTCATTTTCTTAAGAGCGTTGTAAATCTCTGGTTTGGTGATATCAGGAATGTCTTCAGATCCTACGTTCATGACTTCGAAAGTGTCTGGTTCTAGATCTAGGGCAAATTGATTCCTATATAAGGTTTCATAAAACTCTTCTACTATACCCAATATCTCTTCTCTGTTTGTTATTAGCTCTCCCCTTTTATTCTTTAATTTGTGAATTTCCTTTTTTCCGTTTGTCAATTTCCTTTTAAGTATTTTCATACTCCTATTTTCTTCGATGGTCTGCATAATCTTTTCTTTTTTGTATTTCAGTATGTCCTTTCTAATGGTTTTTGATACTTCCTTATTGATGGTATTTATTGTTTGATGGTCTACATTTTCTCCTTTTAAAAGTTTTCTTCTTTCTTCCATTTTCATTTTTGTTTCTCTGCTAATTTTCTCTTCTTTCTTATTTCTAGGACAGAACTTTTCTTTTGCTTCCGTTATGGTGTTAATTATCAGGTCGTGCAAGATCTCTATGTCATTTGTCGGTGGCTTATTTTTCAAAGCCTCACTGATGTATTTTTCAAATTCTTGTCCATTTTCTGGCTGCGTCCAGGCTTCTATTTTTCTCTTTCTCACCACTTTATTCCGCTCTTTTTTGATGTCTACTTCTATAGTCGCCCTTACCATTCTGTGGTCACTTCCCGTTGTAAATCTATTTAATACCGTGACATCTTTAAATATGTGTTTTTTGTCTGAGATGAAGTAATCAATCTCGTTAAACGTTTTTCCGTCTGGACTCCTCCATGTCCATCTTCTGTGGAGTTTCTTGTAAAAGAAACTATTCATTTGGTATAAGTTTTTTTCTAGTAGGTAGTTCAACAGCATATCGCCTCGGGGTATCTTGCTATAATTTATGAGTACAACATTTAGTTTGTACATACGAGTATATATTTTAATTTTATCTCATTGTTATACTAAAACTATAGCTTTATGAATACATACAAGGAGAACAACAATTACGTACACATTTCCAGGGGGTACGTGGAGCATAAACGAGTTGTGTAGGAATTTTTTCGGAAGAATTTTGTTTCCTTTTTTCCTACAATATTGTTTTGCGTATTGAGTAAGGAAGAGGGGGGCGCCCTAGAATTCATTTGAGATTTAGAAGAAAAAACATACGTTACCCGTAAGAAGAACGGGCATCTTGCTAATAGTTTGACATAAATGACATATAATTTCAACTCTTTACCATGGCTAAATACTAAATTTATAGTCAACTGTAACTTATGATAGTTGTAACTAACGTCACTATTAATGTACTCGACTGTGAAATTGTGATTAACTTCGCATGATGGATCCCCAATTTGTTCATTTGATAGATCTCTCCCGGCTTCACGGCGTGTAATAGATATCTCAGCAGGCGTAAGGTAGCCTTTTTTTATTATGAGGTTTTGTCTTTCCGCAATGTCCTGCTCTCTAAGTTTCAATTCCAGGTGCAACTTTGAATTTTTTCGTGGAATTTATATCTCCATCCAGGGAGCACTTCGTCACGACACACATTAATGAACAAGTAGCTACGAATGACTTTAGTATTTAACTCGGTTGTCCAGTTTATACATTGAGTGCGTCCACCAATGGAAGCAGCGTCCTGAACTTCGGAACGCGAGCTACTAGAAGGTGTAGGTTCAAGATTGTGTGAGTTTTCTTGTTGTTCTGCTCGATCATGAGAGGAAGCTGTCGTTTGATGCGAGCTGACTAGTGTCATTTCCCACACCGGCATTGGAAATGCCCTGCTGTTCCCCAGGCACCATCTGTTTTTCGAGGCAATTATCTTTTCTTCTCTCCATAGTGGAGGTGGATTTTCTTTTTAACGCAGGGAATACGGCATTTTTACTCTAATTTCAGGTAACTGAGGATCTGTGGGGTTGTCACACCCGCTTGTGGGGTTTTATTATTATTATTATGTAAACATTTACTTGTTTTCAACTTGACATGTCTATTTAATTATTCTTGGTGATAAGGCATATTTGTATGTTCTTTTGTTTGCTCATCCAGGTTATAACTTTTTTCCAAGTTTTTTTGACAATTACAAATTTGGTAGCGCTCATTACACCATTCAACGTTTCAGTTATTAAAAAACCCACAGCCCAGCTCTTCACCACCCTAGAGCTCCTGTTAACAGTATTAGTGTTACTCTTGTTGAATTGTTTATACTACGTTTTAAACTTTATTTTCTCCAATATTTAAGTGCATCACGACTTTATTATTTAAAATTGCACGTATAATTTTAGCTCTGAATACTAATTAGAAATAAAATGACAATGTCGATTTTTCATTCATTCATTATCTATGTATTGTACTGTATTATCGATAACCTCATTTGATCTTTCGTTCTCAAGCACAATAAATAATTTAAAAATGAAATTTTTAACTTTCGCCCTTTTTAATTTGTTAAGTATAATAAACTTACTACGAAAAAATTATTCAATATTTTATATAATAAGCTCAATACATGAAAAATTCTGTTTACTTTTACTATAGCAATCATTAGTGATCGGTGTTGTATATGCAACCAAACATACACGACTATGATTGATAATGTACTTGTATTTAATAAAACAGTTACTATCTGACACTCAACAGAAGAGCACGTCTTTTACTTTATTACATGGCGCAGTCGCAGTTGGAGGCTAGATGAACCTCGAGAAATGAACCACGTTTATATAAAATTCGTTACAGGAGCGAAAACGGTGAAGATATTACGATTATAATAATCTTAAGTGTGTATAAAACACAAAAATATGGATTTTCGTGGAATACCGCCGATGATCATGTCTGGAAATTTGGGTGAAAATTGGAGATTCTGGAAGCAACGATTCACAACGTATCTGGATACTACAGAAATCGCGAAAAAAGAAGAAAAGACGAAGTGTGCTCAATGCCTAACCTTAATCGGAGAAGAAGGTATGCGTATTTTTAATACTTTTACATTTGAAAGACAAGACCAAAATAAATTAGAACCTCTACTAAAAAAGTTTGGGGACCACTTCAATCCAAAACGTAACCTAGCTTATGAACGGCATACATTTTTGATGTGCAAACAGAAAGTAGGACAATCAATCGAGAAATACATTACTGAACTGAAAAACTTATCCTTATCATGTGAACTGGGTGATTTACGTGATAGTCTAACCAAAGACATCCTAATTTGTGGTTTACAATCGGAAGCATTAAGAGAGAAACTTCTACTACAAGAACACAAAGAAAAACTGGAAGATGCAATCAAGATCGGCCTCAGCTCAGAAAATGCCAGGTACCGTAATCAACAAATAACAAAGGGCATGGAAGGTACCATCATGGACGAAGTCAGCAAACATGGAACGATGAATCACGCAAGCATGCAGTATCATCGTAAACAAAATCAGTCAGCTGGACGTTCACATTCAGGCAGTGCCAAAGAAGCGGGATATTCAAAGTGTGCAAAGTGTGGTAACATAAATAATTTTGCAGGTATTTGTCGTATAAAACACAGTAGTAGTATAAGAAATGTACATGTTATAGATAATAATGATGATTTTCTCTATGTAGGGTCCATAGAAGCATCAGTAAATACACTGTCGGAGGAATCGTGGTTAGAAGCCTTGCAGATCAATGGTCACTCAATCAATTTCAAACTCGACACGGGGGCCATCGCAAATATCATTCCTGTAAGTGTTTTGAAACTGATAAACTTTAATCTGACAAAAATTCAGAATACAAACATGAAGCTTTGTTCGTATACACGAGATTCTATACCTGTTTTAGGAAAATGTGTGTTAAAATGCTCACATAAAGCAATGATTAAAGATCTCTCATTCTATGTGGTCGATGTTGATAATACACCTTTACTAGGTCTTAAGACATGTGTAGATTTAGGGTTAGTTATAAAAACTGAAGCTATAGAAAAAAGCGAACCCACTTCTAGTTCAGAAGCTATAATTAGTGAGAAAGATACAAATAAAGGCGAAAAAATGAAGTCAAGTAGGGAAATAGAAAATTGCACCTCACCCGAGATAGAAATAGAACAATTAATAAATAGGTTTGATTTTGTGTTTAAAGGAATAGGTTGTTTAGAAAAGCCATACAAAATAGAGTTAAAAACAAATGCTGAACCAGTTGTTCATCCTGTTAGGAAAATACCCTTTGCAATTAGAGATCAGCTTAAACAAACTTTAGGCAAGCTAGAAAAGCAAAAAATCATAGAAAAGTCTGATAAAAGTGCAGACTGGGTTAATGCTATTGTGGTAGTGAAAAAAGTAAATGGACAGTTTAGGATTTGTCTAGATCCTTCTGATCTGAACAAGTCAATAAAACGACATTATTTCCAAATACCAACATTAGACGAACTAACAGTCAAATTAGCGGGTGCACAATATTTTACTACTCTAGATGCTACTCAGGAATTTTTACAAATCAAGTTAGACAGGGATAGCACAAAATTATGCACTTTTGGAACTCCTTTTGGGAGGTACAGGTTTTTACGATTACCTTATGGTCTAGTTAGTGCCTCTGAAGTATTCCAAGAGAGAATGCAAGAGATATTTGGAAACATAGAAGGTGTTAGTGTATATATTGATGACATAATAGTATCAGGAAAAACTAAGGCTGAACATAACCAACGTTTAGAACTAGTATTAAAAATGGCAGCTAAACACAACCTTAGGCTTAATAAAGAAAAATGCAAATTTCTTGCAAACGAAGTCCAATACATGGGACACAGAATATCAAAAGAGGGATTGAATGCAGACGATTCAAAAATAGAAGCAATTGTAAAAATGCATAAACCGCAGAATGTGGGAGACGTACAAAGGTTTCTGGGGTCAGTAACTTATATAGGCAAATTTGTAGAAAACCTATCTGATAAAACAGCACCTCTAAGGGAACTATTAAAAAAAGATATTATGTTCAATTGGGAGAAAAAACATGATGAAGCATTTGACACTTTAAAACTTATAATAAGTAGAAGTCCGTGCTTACAGTTTTTTGATATAAACAAAGCAACCACAATTTCAGTAGACGCGTCAAAAAATAGGATGGGTGCAGTTCTTCTGCAGGAAGGACGTCCGTGTGCTCATTCGTCTCGTGCTCTTACGGATGCGCAAACGAGATACGCGCAAATTGAAAAAGAATTACTGGCGATCTGGTTCGGGATAGAAAGGTTTAAACAATATGTATTTGGTAGACAATTCACGGTCGAAACCGACCACAAACCCTTGCTACAAATCATTAGGAAACCCCTAAACTCTTGTCCAGCCAGACTTCAGAAAATTCTAATACAATTGCATAAATATGATTTCAATTTAATATATAAACCAGGAAAACAATTAATCCTGACAGACGCTTTATCGAGAGCCTTTATAAAGGACAAAAATTTTGATGAAAATTTAGACCTAGAATTAAATGCACAAGTATGTTTAATTTCTGAGTACCTAAATATTTCAGATGCTAAACGAAATGATTATAAAAAGCAAACTAATTTAGATTTAGACCTAGTGAAATTGAAAGATTACATCGTAAACGGTTGGCCACCAAGAATGAAAGACCTTGCAGAAAATATAAAATTTTATTATAAATTTAAACATGAGTTAACAATAATGGATGAACTCGTGTACAAGAACCAAAAGCTAATAGTACCCAAAAGTGGCAGGAAAGAAATTTTAGAAAAACTTCATTATAGCCATTCAGGGATCAATAAGACAGTTTCAAAAGCTAATTTATCATTCTACTGGCCTGGAATGACTAAATGCATACAGGATATGATCTTGTCTTGTCACTTCTGTCAAAATTATGAGAAATCTCAAAGCTCCGAACCGATGATACCTCACGAAATTGTTAAATTACCATTTTACAAAGTGGCTTGTGACATATTTCATCTATATAATGAATCATATTTGCTAGTCACAGACTACTACTCCAAATATGTTGAAGTCCTAAACCTAAATAAGGATTTATCTAGCTGTAATGTAGTCTCAAAATTAAAATCGGTATTTGCTCGTTTTGGTATACCAAGAATAGTTAATTCCGACAATGGTCCAGAATTCACTAGTTCATATTTTAAATTTTTTTCGAAAGAATGGGACTTTGAACACATTACTTCTTCACCAAAACATTCACAGTCAAACGGTCAGGTAGAACGTGCTATACAAACTGTAAAAAATATACTTAAAAATGCATTTTAGACAAAAAAGATCCCTACTTAGCTTTGTTAGATGCAAGAAACACGCCAATAGACGGGACACATAGCCCTGCAAACGTTTTAATGAATCGGAACTTAAGAACCATACTACCCCAAATGAATGCCCAGTTCGAACCTCAGTTGTACAATAAACAAAATTTTGATAAATTTATTGATAGATCTCAGGTTCTACAAAAAACATACTTTGATAAGAAAGGTGTAAAACCACTAAAGGAACTTAAAAAAAATTGTATTGTTAGGGCACAGTTAGTTCCCAAAGGTATATGGCAGCAAGGAAAAATCCTAGAAAAGGTAGGAAAAAGATCATATAAAATAGCACTGGAAAATGGATCAACTTTGATTCGAAATAGAAAATTCATAAAACCAATCACAAATAAAAATTATTGTAAAGTCGAAACATCTTCCAGTAATGCAGTAGCTGCTAACACACCTGCAAATGATCTAAATTCACAAATCTACCAAAACATACAAATTAACCATGAAGAATGTCCCATTGCTACTAGTTTGGAAAACACCATTTCAAATAAATTACATGAAACAACTGTAGGTAGCAAAATGCTTAATGATGGAAAAAATATTACACGTTCTGGTAGGGTAAGTCACAGACCAACAAAATTAAAAGATTTTGAAATATGATAGCAATTAGATTTCTGTATTGCACTAGCAGTGTTAAACTGTCATTGTAACTTGTAATGTAATTGTGACTAATGTTTATTGTAACTTGTAATATAATAATTGTAACTAGTAATGTAATTGTAATTAATGTGCTATGGGTATGTACAAACCATTGTTAGAAATTTGTTCTTAGAATAAGACGATTCTTTAAGAAGGAGGTTGTTGTATATGCAACCAAACATACACGACTATGATTGATAATGTACTTGTATTTAACAAAACTGTTACTATCTGACACTCAACAGAAGAGCAAGTCTTTTACTTTATTACAATCGGTAAATTTCCGGGAACATTTTCCAGAGAATGTCTCCGAGAATTTCTCCAAGAATTCCCGATACATTTTTGTGAATTTCAGCTTATTTTCCATTCCATTTATTCATGATAGGCAAGGGCAAAACGCAATCAAGACAAAAATTAAATTAAAATATCCATTGTTTATTAAAAAAATAAAAATGAGTGCCTCTCAGGCAAAATAAAAAATACATTTTCTTTGTTAAAAAAATACGTTTCAACTACAACATAAATAAAAGATTTTCTTAGACTATCAAACTGATGAGTTTACGACGAGTATGGGTATATATTTAAAAAAATCTATATTCTTAGTTAAAAGTAGTTTTCTTTGGTAACAAATTTAAAAAAAAATACCGTGTAACTGAAACAACACAATATTTGCTTAGAATATCAAGTATTATGAGAGTATGCAATATTAACAAAACTAATCCTCAGTTTCTGAGCTGTTAACCTCATTCCCATCAGAGTCAGAGTCCTGATAAGGAATTTCTTCATCCTCCGAAGAAGATTCTGTCTCCGTCTCTGGCTCAAAATTTATTGCTGATTTTGAAAGGCCTGAAGATCCAGGTACCCCTACTTCCAACACTATCATCTTAGAATGCTGATCTCTTTCAGTTACTTCAGTCAAATCGGAAATGGAGGAACACTTGTTTTTGCCAAGTGGTACATCCCGTACAGCTGTCTTGGTTTTGTTACGAGTTCGTCAGTAATGGGCGATGTACGTTAATTTTATTGCACGCGAAGTTATTAGCTTGTTTCGTTTCTTTGTGTGAACTGCAGAAAACGTGGAAAAAGTTGGCTCAGTCGAAGCTGAAGTAGCAGGAACAGAAAGACTTTTTACTACCACTTTTGATATCTGATTGTTCTGTCCAATGATCCCCTTCCACCAAACGACAGGTGTTACATTCTGTGAAGCAGTCCAAATGAAATCTTTTTCCCACATACCTTCATGCGCTCTATAATTTGCAATTTCTACAAGCAACTGTGCATGATCAATTATTGGAGAAATGGTATCATCAGAGAAATGTGAACTTCTTGCGAAGCTAACTGTGTTCAACGGCATCGAGTTGTTCTTCAGCACTTAAGTAGCAACCTTGCGCCTTTAAATTTAATAGACAAGCTGCTTTATGGATAGATTTAAGTGCATAAGCTTTTCTTTCCAAATAGTTATCCATAACATTTTTCTCTTCATTTTTCTGTAACATTGAGAGCGGTAAGTTTTTTACTAAGCTTTCCCGAATTTCGCTGAATGCTTTGAAACATAGATGTATTGTATCTTCGTTGCTTTCTAACTTCAAAATCCAGTTGACTACTGGTTCCAAAAGAGCTTTGGTACTTTCTATTCGCACCCAGAAAATTTGGTCATCCAAAAGCGTTTGTTTTTTATCGCGGCCCAATATATTACCAGCCTCTTCATACACAGACAAACTTAGCAAACAGACATCGATTGTAAGCAAAACAAGTGGGAACCCCAGCGGGTAGTAACTGGTAAAATCAAATTCTTGGGGCAGTTTTTTGCTTTTCCAATTCCATCAAAAATAGCATTTAACACCTGGGAGTGTTTGATACATTTAATTATATCTTTGACTTTACTTATGAAGGAAGTCATCGTTGGAAATTTTAATAAATCCATAATAATCAGGTGCAATGTGTGTACCAAACAGCCAATGTTTGAAATATGTGGGAACATCTCGCTAACAGAAGCTGTAGCCTTTTTCATATTAGCTGCATTGTCAGTAATGATTGGCTATACACTTATAAGAATTATACTGATTGATTATGTTCACAATTTCTGTAGCAATATATTCTGAAGTGTGGCGATTTTCTTTTGTTTCTAAACTTTCAATATAAAAAGGTTTTTGCTCTGCTGTTGTTACAACAATAGTTATTTACATTACAAGTGCGGTAAGTCGCATTTTACAGTGCAAGGTTTTAATTTTGAAGCACGACGCAAAGCGGAGTGCTTCAATAAAACCGAGCGCTGTAAAATACCTAACGCACCGAGTATTGTATTAAATTTTTTGGCAGACATATTTTTTTAACATTTTCTATAAATTCACGACTTCGCTTTCGAATATCAAGCCATCAAGCAAGCTGACATCGGTAAATGTTGTAGTTGACACTTTGTGTGCCCTCTAAAAGTATACAAACCTGCAGAAGGTTCACATTCTCCGGCTAGCTCACTTCTCGGCAACAATTTAAATAAAATGTGGGTTCGTATTTTCACTTCATACATATGGGTAAGGTTCAATAAAATACAAAGTGGGCGCCAGCAATTTAATAATTGCATTTAACTAACATAACATAGGTATATATTTATATTTACAAATGGAAAATCGGAAATGTATATTCTGTACCTTTTAAATTATATATTAAATCATAGGTACATAATTAGAATTAAACAATTGAATGAAATGTTTTAAATCCGATCTTAAGTATAATCGGAGAGCTCTCCCTGGTTATAAAATATAGGTTGTTAAAAACTATATATCTAATTAGCTGTTATAATTAAAATTTAGTATAACAAATGTTCAAAATTCATACTGATAAGCAGTAATGTTTACATGCAAATCGGTAGTGACAGTTTAGAGTTATTTAGCAAGATTTAAGGTGTATTGACAATGAGGTAAGTCAAAAAAACCAGTTAGATAAGGACAGGGGTTTATAGTTGAAGTTTTAGGAGCTTCCGCTGCGCAGAAAGCCACATCTGTGCACTGCAGTGTCGAGCAATAACTGCACCGTACTTACTGGGTCAACTTGAGGTAGGAAGCTAATAAAGGCCAGCCAAGGGGGCAGAGGCTCCTTGAGGGAGTTGCAGATGGTGCACCAGGTCCAAGAAGGTAGATGGACGGCAATGGTACCTCAACCAGTTTGAGCAGTGCGGTATGCCAAATAAGATAGAGGATTACTCTGCGATGCTGAACTGGTGGAAGACATCCAGGTAAACAAGGCTCTTTGGGGGAATAGCTGAGAGCGCACCAGGTCCGATTAGACGAAGGGGTGGTGTCGGAACCTCAATCCGTCGAGCAGAGTGGTATAAAAAAAAAGCTAGACAAGCATTCACAGGTAAGACGCTGGATTAAATAATTAGAATTGCACCTACCAGCTAAGTGAGCTGCCTTTCTTAAGAAACGTCGCACCATGTGCTTCGGAAAATGTCAGAAATAACGGTCACTTCAATATCACTTTATTATGCCGATTATTTCCTAATTTATGCACATAATATAACAACTGTATGTTGCAGGATGACGGCAGAAATATTTAAATTTCACAAAGCCTCGAGTCAAGATGCCATACCTCGACGATGGTACAGGCAAGAATCCTCCATATCCAAAAATTCAGGAAAAGGCTTTTTTTTATAACATTTTCAAAAATCCCTAAATCAGAATGTCAAACCTTAAAGAGGAGTTATGTGTGTATGCAACCTTTGAAGCAAGATGGGTTGCATACTTGTTAAGGGAAATTATTGTATGTGTAAATGCAACATTTTGAATATATTAAATAATAAACCTTGTAGCTAATTACACTGGAATGCTACACTATCCCTTCACAAGAAAAAGAACAGAAAAAGACAACGTCTCAGATACCAGAATATTCCATTTCATAAAACCCAACCAAAAGATGTTATCCTTCAACTAAAAGAACTATAAGTAAGCTAACTTAGAGACCTAGAATACTATGCTAAACTACTTATATCTAATCTACTGGGACAACACAAGTTACTCAGTCCGTCGCTGCGAGGTGGAAAAGCTGCGCCGGTGGACTAAATAATCGCAAGTACACAAATACTTATTAACTAACCCTTTCAAAATAAACAAAGAAAATGATTAAAGGATATATAATGCTATGCTGTAAGGAAGCACTTAAGTTACTTTACCTAATCATAATTGCCCAAAAGAATCTCGTAAGATGAAATTCCATCACAAAGTTCCTGTGCCAGAAATAAACCATTTCTGCAAATTCAAGGGAAATGCAAGGAACTAGCTTTAGACGCATAGTCTATATTAAAAAGCTCATAATGATCTTGCCTGACCTGCACACGTCTTGAAGCTATCTAAACTTCTAATAACGTATCATATTCACGTTACTGGATCATTCCATCACATTGGACAGAGTATTTACCCAAAAAAAAAATTACTGCACCACATAGGGTACAGCAGAGAAGTGCTATGCCACAACTCTGACAATTAGACGGAAAAGTAGAATAGGTAACTAATCAAATCCATCAAAAGTACCACACCTACAGCGAATAATGAAATTAATACCTTCACCAAAAATATCTATATACAAGAAACTGATTAAGAGTCGTCGTCGGGAAAATTAAATTCGTTATCAGTACCGGGTTTTAAATCTTTTATATGCCACACCCCTAAGTTTTTACCATTTAAATCAACTAAACGATATGTTACAGTACCTGTTACTTCGGCAATTTTGGCTTTAACATATTTAGGAGCTAACTTCCGAGCAAAACCTTTGGAGGCATCTGACAAAACTGGATTGCGTTTCCACACTATTTCACCTTTCTTAAAATGTAAGGCCCTTTTCCTTAAATTATAGTAATGTTTATTACGCTCATAAGCTTTGTTCAATTTTGCAATGACTTCATTGTAAAGGGGAGAAAGTTCATTGACATCCTTCACCAATTGTTCTCGGGTGTCTAAAGATATATCTGCCTTTTTCAGATTCGCTAGGCGACCATAATAATCACCATGAGCGGGAACAGTCCTACCGAAATTAAGGAAAGAGGGGGTATAACCCGTAACTTCATGGACAGCATTCCTAATTGCATGGGCTATTTTAAAAATCTGAGCGTCCCAAAGTCTATGATTTTCTTGCACGTATGAGCGAATAGCAGTGGTGATAATCCTATTCGTACGCTCCACAGGATTCACTTGAGCATGGTAAGACGCATTATACCACACCTTCTGAACCTTATATTTTTCCACTAGTTTTAGAAAAGCTCCACCAATAAATTGGGGTCCGTTATCACACATGATGATTTGTGGTACACCAAACATTAGGAAGACATCGTTTTCGAGAAACCTAACGATAGAAGAGGCAGTTGCCTTCCTAAGAGGTTGAACTTGCACGAATTTGGTGAACCAATCGGTCACAACCAAGATAGAAGTGTAACCTTTTGTGGATCTAGGTAAAGGACCAATCAAATCTATTGATACTAGTTGAAAAGGATATTTGATTTTTTTTTGATTTCCCATGAAACCAGGTCGAAGTTGTGAAGAAGATTTACTGGCTTGACAAACATCACACTTCAGTACATATTTAGCGACGTCAGCTTTCATTTTGGGCCAATAGTAAATCTCTGAAAGTTTATGGAGTGTTTTGAATGAACCAAGATGGCTTGAGGTGGGTTCATTGTGAAATTGGTGAAGAAGATCTAGTCGTTTTGTTTTAGGAACTACTATTTTCCATTCAACAAGGTTAGATGTAATGTTGTGTTTATTGTGAACATATTTGTGGAGAATTCCATCCTCGATTCGCCAAGAAGGATATTTAATGGGGTCACGTGTGATTTTAATGATCATGTTCCTATACCAAGGACAAAATTCTGTCTCTCCAAACGTTATAGTGTTAATATTAACAACAGGGATAGGAGCTCTAGATAATGCATCCGGGACAACATTATATTTCCCTTTCCGATGTTCAATGTCAAAACTGTATTGCGACATTCTAGCCGTCCAACGAGCTAATCTACCTGTTGGCGATTGAAGTTTGTGTAACCACAAAAGAGCATGATGATCAGTGATAATTTTAAAATGTGTTAGTTCAATGTAAGGACGATACTTCTCTATCCCAAACAAGCAGGCTAAGCATTCTTTCTCGGTTATAGAGTAATTCTGTTCAGCGCTAGTTAAGGACCGACTGGCGTAAGCAATGACTTTTTCATTTGAACCTTCCCCTTGCACTAAAATTGCTCCTAAACCAACATCACTAGCATCACACTGAATAATGAACGGTTTAGTGAAATCTGGGCTAGTTAAGATAGGTGCTGAAACTAATAAACCTTTCAGTTCTTGGAACGCAAATTCTGCACGATCATTCCACTTAATGACTTTCTTTTTTTGATGGCCCTTAATGAGTTCTAATATCGGGGATACGATTGTTGAAAAATTTGGAACAAACCTTCTGTACCAGCTGGCCATTCCTAAAAATCTTTTAACCTCCGTGGAAGTTTTAGGAGTAGGAAAAGAAACGATAGCTTCGACTTTAGAAGGATCGGTACGTAAACCATCCCTGTCAACCAAGAAACCTAAATAAGTTAGAGAAGGTCTACAAAATTCACACTTATCGAGGTTTATAGTTAGCCCTGCATCCTTTAAATGATTATAAACTTTGTTTAGGGTGTCCAAGTGTTCAGAAAAAGTTTTTGAAGCGATGATAATATCGTCCATGTATACAAATACGCTATCTAACTCAGGACCAAAAATGTTATCCATTAATCTCTGTAACGTTTGGGGACTATTGTTAAGGCCGAAGGGAAGAACAGTAAATTCAAATAGTCCTCTACTTGGAACTGTAAAAGCGGTCTTCTCACAACTGTTCTTGGAAAGTGGTACCTGCCAAAATGCCTTTTGAAGGTCGATGGAACTTAAAAACCTTGCGTCCTGTAGCCTATCAAGAATACCATTAACATATGGTAAAGGGTAAGCATCCCTTTTGGTAAGTTTATTTAATTGACGACCGTCAAAACAAAATCTTAAGGATCCATCTTTCTTTTTTACCATTACAATCGGAGAATTCCAAGGTGAGAAAGATTTTTGAATCACCCCCAACTCTAACATTGTATCAACCTCTTTATTTACAGCATCCAGCATTACAGGTGACATAGGATAGTATCTCTGCTTAATCGGTTTTGCATCTCCAGTATCTATATTATGGACGACCATATGGGTGCGACCAAGTTTAGGACCACTTATACTATGAAATTTATTAATGACGACTTCCAAATTTCGAATTTGTTCACCAGACAGGTCCTCTTTTGCAAGAATATATTTAAATGAATTATTTAAGCTAGAAACATGGAATTGGTCTGATTTGAAATCTGTGATAATGTTAAACAAATAACAGCTATCAACACCAAGGGTAAGTGGAGCTGAGATAGTGTTCGAAACTAAACAGTTAATAACTCTAGTTACATTATCGATCGTTACAGGTAAATCTACTAACCCTAGGATGGATTGATAGTTCCCATCAGCTGTTTGAAGTTTCATATCAGAATTAGATGTACTAGTCAATGGCAAATTAAATTTATTTAACAAAAATAATCCCTGCTTGCCTATTATTGTCTGGTTAGCACCAGAATCCAGAAGAGCTAACAATGGAATATTCTTAATTTGTACTTTGATAAAGGGTCGATTATCCCTGTGGCAGTGAGAAAACATGGACTGAACTTGAGGGTATTTATAAAAGTGTGCAACAGCCTTCAACCACTCTTTCCACTTTAAAGTTTCAGCCTGCAAAATCTCGGGACTTAAGCGTCGTGGGCTGCAGACGAGGCTTGTCCTTGCGGGTTTTTTTGAACGTTACGAGTACATTTGGGACAATTACTAAAATTGACATTTGGAGTTCCACAAACGTAACAGAAAAATGTACGCTCCTTTTCACATCGATGGTAAGTGTGTCCTTTTTGTTGACAATTCCAACAAGTTACATTAGAGGAGGTCCTTGCAAAGTTCATGGATTTAAAACTATTTTTGTTAAAAGGAAAAGATTTCTTAGGTGCTTTATCAGAAGTGGTAGACGAGTGAACCTGACGTTTTAATTGACTAGTAGGTTTATAAGCCAAGTCTGGTTCTAAAGGAGAACTAGTAGATGAGAAATTAGGTCGAAACTTCTTATTTCTATTCTTCGTTTCTTCTAACTCTCGACAATATTCAGTTAAGGAGTTTATAGTAAGAACTTGAATTAACGCTAAATGATTGCTATAATATGGTTGTAGGTTTTTCCGAATATATCTTAATTGTACTTCTTCTGGTGGGACAGAGCTTAATCTATTGAAAAGGTTAATCATAACGGCTATGAAGATATGAGGACGTTCATCAACACCTTGTATACGAGAACGAATTTCCTCCCAAAGCGCATCATCATAGTCGCTAGGTAAGTAATGTTTTTTCAATAAATCTACTATCTCTTTCCAACTGCTAATTCTATTTCGAATAGACCGGAACCAAATTAATGCCTGATCATCAAACAAATCTATTGCCTCTAAAAATAATTGTTCGTATGTTAAGTTTCTTGCTACTCTCAATTCTTCAACTCTTTCTATGAATGAATTAACACCCTGATTAGCATTGTTACCTGAAAATTTCAGATTCCATTTGGAAACTCTTACAGAACTTGATGAGACTTCCGTCCGATGGCTACAAGTAGGAATTTGGGATAGATTTAATTCTTTTAATCGATTTGCAAAACGCTCGACAGGCTCTGAAATATCAAATTCGACCTTTCTACTGCTATGATGTGGGGAACTATGAGAAGCTTGAAAGATGGGATCCAATGGAGCTTCAGAAGTCATATGAATTCGAGGAAGATCTATACTACTGCTAGGAATTGATTGTTCTGATTGTTGAATTATTGATATTACATCATTATGGTGTATCTCTTCACCATCAGCTACTTCCGAAAGAGATACTGACAATTCTAACAATTGGTCTTTTAGGTGAGTCCACTTAAGCTTAGTATCATCATCTAATAACATAGAGATATAATCTAATCGACGGTTTATGTGCTCTAGTTTAGTAGTTAATCTGTCAAATTCAGTAGACAAGGGTTTATTTTCAAAAGTCTGGGCCAAAGTTCGAAGATATGCCAACCTATGTTCGCAAAAATCTAACTCCTGAGGAACGTTAAATGTGACAAGTTGGTAAGAAGAACTTAGAGTTGAGTCACGCTTCTCTAGATTTAATTGTGTTCTTAATAACTTACGTTTTTCATCGACACTACGATTTGCAGGGTCCAAGTTACGAGTGGTTAACTCCCAATCTAACTCATCAGAAACCAAACAATTCACTTTCATCATCATGGAGGCAATTTGTAAGAACACACCAAAAATTATTACTTAAGAACCGTTAACCCTTATGAAAAGTGAAAATATCAAAAATTTTGAAAACTTATAACGTTTACTGAGCCAAGTTGTATGTAATTTCTAGTCAACCGAACCGAAAGAAGGCCTTGACCGTTGGGTGCCAATTTATGTGTGCCCTCTAAAAGTATACAAACCTGCAGAAGGTTCACATTCTCCGGCTAGCTCACTTCTCGGCAACAATTTAAATAAAATGTGGGTTCGTATTTTCACTTCATACATATGGGTAAGGTTCAATAAAATACAAAGTGGGCGCCAGCAATTTAATAATTGCATTTAACTAACATAACATAGGTATATATTTATATTTACAAATGGAAAATCGGAAATGTATATTCTGTACCTTTTAAATTATATATTAAATCATAGGTACATAATTAGAATTAAACAATTGAATGAAATGTTTTAAATCCGATCTTAAGTATAATCGGAGAGCTCTCCCTGGTTATAAAATATAGGTTGTTAAAAACTATATATCTAATTAGCTGTTATAATTAAAATTTAGTATAACAAATGTTCAAAATTCATACTGATAAGCAGTAATGTTTACATGCAAATCGGTAGTGACAGTTTAGAGTTATTTAGCAAGATTTAAGGTGTATTGACAATGAGGTAAGTCAAAAAAACCAGTTAGATAAGGACAGGGGTTTATAGTTGAAGTTTTAGGAGCTTCCGCTGCGCAGAAAGCCACATCTGTGCACTGCAGTGTCGAGCAATAACTGCACCGTACTTACTGGGTCAACTTGAGGTAGGAAGCTAATAAAGGCCAGCCAAGGGGGCAGAGGCTCCTTGAGGGAGTTGCAGATGGTGCACCAGGTCCAAGAAGGTAGATGGACGGCAATGGTACCTCAACCAGTTTGAGCAGTGCGGTATGCCAAATAAGATAGAGGATTACTCTGCGATGCTGAACTGGTGGAAGACATCCAGGTAAACAAGGCTCTTTGGGGGAATAGCTGAGAGCGCACCAGGTCCGATTAGACGAAGGGGTGGTGTCGGAACCTCAATCCGTCGAGCAGAGTGGTATAAAAAAAAAGCTAGACAAGCATTCACAGGTAAGACGCTGGATTAAATAATTAGAATTGCACCTACCAGCTAAGTGAGCTGCCTTTCTTAAGAAACGTCGCACCATGTGCTTCGGAAAATGTCAGAAATAACGGTCACTTCAATATCACTTTATTATGCCGATTATTTCCTAATTTATGCACATAATATAACAACTGTATGTTGCAGGATGACGGCAGAAATATTTAAATTTCACAAAGCCTCGAGTCAAGATGCCATACCTCGACGATGGTACAGGCAAGAATCCTCCATATCCAAAAATTCAGGAAAAGGCTTTTTTTTATAACATTTTCAAAAATCCCTAAATCAGAATGTCAAACCTTAAAGAGGAGTTATGTGTGTATGCAACCTTTGAAGCAAGATGGGTTGCATACTTGTTAAGGGAAATTATTGTATGTGTAAATGCAACATTTTGAATATATTAAATAATAAACCTTGTAGCTAATTACACTGGAATGCTACATTTGAAACGTCAAAATTCAAAGTCGTAAATATCAATTTTCTTTATTTCTCCTTTACGCAATTGAACGATAAAATACGTAACTAGCGTTTCTGCTAACACCCGTTATTCTAGTCATTTTACCGCACAGAGGTGCGACAAAGCACTAACTATAAAATTGTAGTTATGGTGGACGTCAACTGTGCATGAATGTGTTGTTTACATGTCACGAGGCCAAAAAATTAATAATGCCTTCTGATATTATACTCGACCATCCATCTAACTGCAAAGCTAAATGGCCAGACTCAGCAATAGCCATCTCTACATCACTCTTGACTTCTTCATAATGAGAATCCAATAATGTAGATGACAATGTTTTTCTTGATGGAAGAGCAGGAGCATAATTGGGGCGTAAGAAATAGAAAAAAATATTTCCAAAATTGATGCTCTACCATAGAGAGAGGGCTTCCTGATGCAAATATTGCTTTTGCTAGTAGGTTGTTAGCTGTGGCCTGAAAAGAAAAATATTTATTGGTTAAAAATATTTTCCTCAGACCCCATTTAGTCCCATTCTAATCATTCCATACCATAAAGCATAAAGTACTAAATAAAATCTTAATAATTATTATTTTTAGACGACCACATATGAAAGTAACATTATCGCGATAGCAGCCTACTACAGAAAGTTGACAATTTCATACACTAGCACGATATTATATCGTACTAGTCATATCGTAACGGCACAAAGTCATTCAAATCACGGCCTGCTTAATTGTGCGACAAACGTCACTTTGGCGTTTGTCACACAATTCAGCAGACAGATTCAAATAATACAGACGCTTTTGCTATTTATTCGTTGCTCTGCTTCCAACAAGCTCGAATTTTTTATAATTGTACCAATAATAATATAACAATCAATTTTGCAAACGAAATAAAAACAATTCTTAAAAATAGAATTTACTTTGAGTGGTCGTCTAAAAAATAGTGTTCATAACTCGCCCGAAAGTGCAAATATCTGTGCTCATGTTTTAGATCCACTCGGGCTTCGCTTCGCTACGCCCTCGTTTGTCTAATCAACACTCGCACGATATTTGCTACTTTCGACGCTTGTAATGAAAATAACTATTTCAGTGGCATAAATAAAGTAAAGAACCCCTTGACTACTTGTCTTAATGTTGATTTTTTAAAATGAAGATATACTACAAACTACAACACAAAACAACTGCAACCAAACGATTTTTATTTTAGTAAAATAACTTACCTTTTCAGAAGCACTCATATGATCAAAAAATGTTGAAATGTCTCTTGACCTTGACTTAAATGATGTAAAGGATGTTGCAACGGTGGTTGTGGTTGTAGACATATTCGAAACATCTGATGTTGTTGCAATAGGGGTTGCAGTAACCGGGCAGACATGGACAACACTAACAGTTTTGGCACTATCAGATTTATTAAGCCCCTTCTTTAAACTGCTCTTAATTTCACTAGGGCATTTACTATACTTATTTCAAATGTGCTTAATCATTTTTGTTATATTTTTCAGCGTATACAATAAATTACAATAATTGCATTTAAAACTCGTTTTAGTCCCTTTAAGTAACGGAGTAAAATTTTTCATAACTTTTTTTAACGATTTCTTTCTGTCGCTCATTTTAGAGACAATATTACACATTGCACAAGTCACAAGCACAAGTACAAGTAACACCTACAATTTCATAATACTAACCAGTGTTGCCAACTTAGTAGATTTTCTACTAAATCTGGTAGAATGAAACACGTATTTAGTGGATTAATTTTCAATCTGGTAGATAGTAGAAAATCTGGTAAATTGCACAAATTTTTTAGTAAATTCCTGGTATGTTTCTTCAATTTTATAAACTAGTAACCAAAAGCAATGTCAACACTATTGGAAGCATGGCTAGTTTCATTCATACCCGCTGACGCGTAGCGGAAACTGATAAAGCTGGCTATAATACAAGTAAGTATAATAGCATTTTGCGAGAAAAAAAAATCTGGTTCAAATACATCATTGGGGATTTTTTAAAATTATCTGCTCGTAATTAGGGGAAAACATGTAAAAATAGCTTATAAAAGGGTTCTCTCAAGAATCTTATGTCACTTGCACTTTGCATTTTGTTGATGAGACTTTTAACGAATAAAAAATTCAATATTTGTGTTAAAAAGTGAATTAAAGCAGAGTAATTGGGAATCTACATCTTTAACAGCAACTGTATGTTTGTGTTGTAATGTTTGTTGCTTATTTTTTATAAAAATAGGAAATATATATTTTGTTTATCTGTGCTGTTGTAAAGCTGTGAATAAAAGATTATTTTGGCAAAAAAATATTATTATTATTAGTGGAATTCTGGTAGATTTTATTTGACCTTCTGGTGGAAACCGCTTCTCAACTGTTGGCGACACTGATACTAACTGAGCTGTAAATGTGAAGTGAGCCAGACTACAAGTCCTGACATGTTTAAGAGTGTAAACAAAGGGTAACCGTTAACAGTGTTGTCAGATTTAAACTGTACCTAATATTATATATAATTGTATGAATTTTGTTATTTTTAGCAAAATTCCAGTTTTTTTCCCGGGAATTAGGGTTTTTTTCTAGTGGAAGTTCCCCGTGGGAATTTTCCGGCTACCCATCACTAGCAATCATAAATATTTTCGAACTCGAGATTTTTGCGGAACTATCCGTTTACGTGTTTTCTAGTGGTTTTCAAAGTTATGTGTGTCTGTCAGTCTGTGTGTCCACTCTACAGCTCAGAAGGTTTAATCGATCGACCTCACAATTTCTATTTTAACCTTTAATATACCGGGTGACTATAAATGATTGTGATTTTTTTTCTTAGGTTGGCACTGTTTATGTTGGTGGCACTGTAAGTCTATGTCAAATTCAATGTTCACAGGTTAGGTTTTGCGTCATTCTGTGTCAAAACTGACGCAAAACCTAACCTGCTAACCTCGAATTTCACATAGACTTACAGTGCCACCAACATAAACAGTGCCAACCTAAGAAAAAAAATCACAATCATTTATAGTCACCCGGTAAGATTCGGAGATCCCAATGATTTTCGGCTAAAATCGGCCAAGGGATACTTTTATGTTTTTGCAGTTTTCCGGAAAATTCTAACAATCATTTCATAAACATTAAATCCCTTGGAACATGATCGTATATTTTGCAGTTATCTACAACTTTCGTTTAAAAAGTTTTTTATAAGAAATAAAGTTATTGAAAAAATGTAATTAAAATTTTGACAAGAATTTCCACAGTCCAAAAATTAACAATGAGAATGATTTTTTTAAAACAGTGGTATACAGTGACCGCCAAAAAGTCGGCATAATATGGGAAAATTATTAATTTTTAATTTTTCAAACAAACTTTTTACGTCAATAACTAGTGCTTGTCTAAAAACCTACTTAGCCCCTATCAGATATACCGAGTGATTTTTACTTATTTAGAAAATGGAGTTTTTCGAAATTGTCATAATTCAAAGTGCTATTTTTCGGAAATTAAGTAAGATTTCAATGAGATTTTTGTAGATTGTGTTATTTTTAGCTAACTGAACAATATCAAGTTCAGAAAGCACCTATTTTATAACGTTAGCCAAAAAATAACTTTTCAATTTTTTTAATGTGAAGACTATAGATTTATAATTGGAAAAATTATGTAAAATGTTAATTACTTCTTTAGATTTTTTATTATTTACCGAAAAGTAGTACGTTTGCATAATTTTGACGTTTTTTATTGCTTTTTAGGAGCAATATTATTATTAATATCTATTTAAATGGCTTCTAGAAACTCTAATCTAGCCCTGTTAATAGATTTTTTAGAACATGTAAACTGCATAAAGAAAAATCTCATTTAGACAACTGTAAAAGAAAATTTACACGATTTTTGTAACAGTAATTCATCAACAGGGCTAGATTAGAGTTTCTAGAAGCAATTTAAATAGATATTAATTAGAATTGAAAAATATTTCTCCTAAAAAGCCCCTTGCATAAAAAACGTAAAAAGTATGCAAACCTACTAATTTTCGGTAAATAATAAAAATCTAAAGCAGTAATTAACATTTTATATTATTTTTTCCTATTAGAAATCTTTACAAGTCTTCACATAAAAAAATGAATTTTAATATTAAGTCTTGGTATGTGAAATTTTGAAAAATTAATTTTTAGCTAAAGTTAATAAAATTCTGTTTTCTGGACTTGAGATTGTTCAGTTAGCTAAAAATAACACACTAAAAAACTCTCATTGAAATCTTACTTAATTTCCAAAAAATAAGCACTTTTTGGGTTTTGGCAATTTCGAAACACGCCATTTTCTACATAACTAAAAATCATTCGGTATATCTGATAGGGGTTAAATAGGTTTTTAGACACGCACAAATTATTAAGTCTTTTTGAAAAATCAAAAATGAAAATTTTTCCCATATTAAGCCGACCGACACTGTTTGTATTACGTAATAATTATTGTCTATAAATCTTGCCCAAAACGTTTTTTGCAAAATTAAATTTTTACAAAAATTTCCTCAAAAGCTTAAAAATTAATAACGGGAGTGTTTTAAAACAGTGTTTGTAGGTATATTTCGTATATATTTTCTATATCTTTAGTAAAATGTTTTTGAAACATCTTTTCCGTTTAATTTAAAAATAATTATAAAAATCAGTAAATTTTGTTCTATGTATGTATGTACAAGAAGACTGTACAAGGAGAAATAACTCGCGTTTCGAAGCGGACCGCTAAAAGTTGACAAATATGGCGGTGGTCGTGTATTAGTATCCATTCCCAAAACTCGTGAACTGTCAATGTCAAATATTTGCTGAGTGTAACTGGAAATTACAATTTTTACAGACCATGTTTGAACAATTAATAACACACTTGAAATACACTCCATAGCATTTATTTTGGAGTTAAATATTTTTCACTGCAACCGGAATTTTTGGGTGAAAGTTACACAGTAAAAGAAAGGCGTGTGATGGCCACACCTCATTTTATGCATGAGGGCACATAATCTTAACACTATTGAATGATAAAATAATTTATCTACTCCAGTGGGATAAGTAACTCATTACGTCACTCATTTGACACTATTTCAGTTACGTAATGAAGCTCATTACACAACTCAGTTGCGTAATGGTTTCATTACGCAACTCCGTTGCGTAATGGTTTCACTACGCAACTGAGTTGTGTAATGACTTCATTACGTAACTGAAATAGTGTCAAATGAAGAAGAGTACTAGTTTACAGAGCTTGAATATTTTTATGTGGTTTTGTATTCACAAATAATAAGATTACTTTCTAAGCAGGATCTTTACATTTACTAATCTTAAAATCTATCTATATACTTACAATACGAACCTCATTTTTGTTCCACTTTGTTTAAGAGTTATACATGACCGATTTGCAGGATTTATTTTTTACATTGAACCTTTGACTCTATAGATTAGCTACCGTTACTGTTTATGTTTAGTTTTTAGATTTTTAACATCGTACATTTAAAACATTTATTTCCATAAGGCCGAGAATGCCAGTCCACTTGCACCGCCGCCATAGCTCGCCACATGTCAAGCTTTGGAACCACTTATGCTGACCGATTTCATCAATTAGTGTTTAAGGTTTCTTCTGTAACCTTTTCATTTACAATTCAATTTATAAAATGCAAACATCATTTTCATTAAAATAAGGTCACTTAGATGTGTGTAGATACATAATTTTTCTGCATTGATTTCTATACACAAACGCAGCACCTACAAAGTTTTTCTTATATACAATGATGCACAGTCTTAGATTTAGCAAAATAACTAAGAGAATAATTTTTATTAATTATAATGTATTATTTAACACCATAGCAAAAGCAATGAAGAATTGATAACTAGACATCTCCATTAATACTAGTCAATATCAATGCAGAACTACCTGCCTCAGTTTAATAAGATTAAGTCTACAAAATTATCAATTTACAACAGTAGCAATTACAAATACTTTAAAACTTAAAATGCCTGAAACTTCATAATGATTGAGTTGAGACCATGAATTCGTATTCATTAGACATTTTTGACTTAAAAAGACGTCCTTAATATTCTCTCAAGCTCTCAACTATAACATATTTCTCCTGTATGTTTCCTCATATGTTGAACTAAATGACTCTTTTGTGTAGCTTTGTATTCACAAACGGAGCAACTATAAGGTGTTTCTCCTGTATGTGTCCTCATATGTATAACTACAGAACTTTTTACAGTTGCTTTGTATTCACAAATGGAGCAACTATAAGGCGTTTCACCTGTATGTGTCCTCATATGTTTAACTAAATTATATTTTTGTGTTGCTTTGTATTCACAAACGGAGCAACTATAAAGCGTTTCTCCTGTATGTGTCCTGATATGTTTAGCTAAATCACATTTTTGTGTTGCTTTGTATCCACAAACAGAGCACCTATAAGGCGTTTCTTTTGTATGTTTCCTCATATGTGTAACTAAAGTACTTTTTACAGTTGCTTTGTATTCACAAACCGAGCACCTATAAGGCGTTTCTCCTGTATGTTTCCTCATATGTCTAACTAGAGAACTTTTTACAGTTGCTTTGTATTCACAAATGGAGCAACTATAAGGCGTTTCACCTGTATGTGTCCTCATATGTTTAACTAAATTATATTTTTGTGTTGCTTTGTATTCACAAACGGAGCAACTATAAGGCGTTTCTCCTGTATGTGTCCTGATATGTTGAACTAAATCACATTTTTGTGTTGCTTTGTATCCACAAACAGAGCACCTATAAGGCGTTTCTTCTGTATGTTTCCTCATATGTGTAACTAAAGTACTTTTTACAGTTGCTTTGTATTCACAAACGGAGCAACTATAAGGTGTTTCTCCTGTATGTGTCCTCATATGTATAACTACAGAACTTTTTACAGTTGCTTTGTATTCACAAATGGAGCAACTATAAGGCGTTTCACCTGTATGTGTCCTCATATGTTTAACTAAATTATATTTTTGTGTTGCTTTGTATTCACAAACGGAGCAACTATAAAGCGTTTCTCCTGTATGTGTCCTGATATGTTTAGCTAAATCACATTTTTGTGTTGCTTTGTATCCACAAACAGAGCACCTATAAGGCGTTTCTTTTGTATGTTTCCTCATATGTGTAACTAAAGTACTTTTTACAGTTGCTTTGTATTCACAAACCGAGCACCTATAAGGCGTTTCTCCTGTATGTTTCCTCATATGTCTAACTAGAGAACTTTTTACAGTTGCTTTGTATTCACAAATGGAGCAACTATAAGGCGTTTCACCTGTATGTGTCCTCATATGTTTAACTAAATTATATTTTTGTGTTGCTTTGTATTCACAAACGGAGCAACTATAAGGCGTTTCTCCTGTATGTGTCCTGATATGTTGAACTAAATCACATTTTTGTGTTGCTTTGTATCCACAAACAGAGCACCTATAAGGCGTTTCTTCTGTATGTTTCCTCATATGTGTAACTAAAGTACTTTTTACAGTTGCTTTGTATTCACAAACGGAGCAACTATAAGGTGTTTCTCCTGTATGTGTCCTCATATGTATAACTACAGAACTTTTTACAGTTGCTTTGTATTCACAAATGGAGCAACTATAAGGCGTTTCACCTGTATGTGTCCTCATATGTTTAACTAAATTATATTTTTGTGTTGCTTTGTATTCACAAACGGAGCAACTATAAAGCGTTTCTCCTGTATGTGTCCTGATATGTTTAGCTAAATCACATTTTTGTGTTGCTTTGTATCCACAAACAGAGCACCTATAAGGCGTTTCTTTTGTATGTTTCCTCATATGTGTAACTAAAGTACTTTTTACAGTTGCTTTGTATTCACAAACCGAGCACCTATAAGGCGTTTCTCCTGTATGTTTCCTCATATGTCTAACTAGAGAACTTTTTACAGTTGCTTTGTATTCACAAATGGAGCAACTATAAGGCGTTTCACCTGTATGTGTCCTCATATGTTTAACTAAATTATATTTTTGTGTTGCTTTGTATTCACAAACGGAGCAACTATAAGGCGTTTCTCCTGTATGTGTCCTGATATGTTGAACTAAATCACATTTTTGTGTTGCTTTGTATCCACAAACAGAGCACCTATAAGGCGTTTCTTCTGTATGTTTCCTCATATGTGTAACTAAAGTACTTTTTACAGTTGCTTTGTATTCACAAACCGAGCACCTATAAGGCGTTTCTCCTGTATGTTTCTTCATATGTCTAACTAGAGAACTTTTTACAGTTGCTTTGTATTCACAAATGGAGCAACTATAAGGCGTTTCACCTGTATGTGTCCTCATATGTTTAACTAAATTATATTTTTGTGTTGCTTTGTATTCACAAACGGAGCAACTATAAGGCGTTTCTCCTGTATGTGTCCTGATATGTTGAACTAAATGACATTTTTGTGTTGCTTTGTATCCACAAACAGAGCACCTATAAGGCGTTTCTTCCGTATGTTTCCTCATATGTGTAACTAAAGCACTTTTTACAGTTGCTTTGTATTCACAAACCGAGCACCTATAAGGCGTTTCTCCTGTATGTTTCCTCATATGTCTAACTACAGAACTTTTTACAGTTGCTTTGTATTCACAAATGGAGCAACTATAAGGCGTTTCACCTGTATGTGTCCTCATATGTTTAACTAAATTATATTTTTGTGTTGCTTTGTATTCACAAACGGAGCAACTATAAGGCGTTTCTCCTGTATGTGTCCTGATATGTTGAACTAAATCACATTTTTGTGTTGCTTTGTATCCACAAACAGAGCACCTATAAGGCGTTTCTTCTGTATGTTTCCTCATATGTGTAACTAAAGTACTTTTTACAGTTGCTTTGTATTCACAAACCGAGCACCTATAAGGCGTTTCTCCTGTATGTTTCCTCATATGTCTAACTACAGAACTTTTTACAGTTGCTTTGTATTCACAAATGGAGCAACTATAAGGCGTTTCACCTGTATGTGTCCTCATATGTTTAACTAAATTATATTTTTGTGTTGCTTTGTATTCACAAACAGAGCACCTATAAGGCGTTTCTCCTGTATGTTTCCTCATATGTCGAACTAAAGAACCTTTTACAGTTGCTTTGTATCCACAAACAGAGCACCTATAAGGCGTTTCTCCTGTATGTTTCCTCATATGTGTACCTAAAGCACTTTTTACAGTTGCTTTGTATTCACAAACGGAGCAACTATAAGGCGTTTCTTCTGTATGTGTCCTCATATGTTGAACTAAATTAAATTTTTGTGTTGCTTTGTATTGACAAACAGAGCAACTATAAGGTTTTTCTTCTATCTGGGTCTTATTCATATGTATACCTAAATTAGTACTTTCGATGCTTTCTTCTTTAGTGTTCATTATTAGTTTAAATATCAGAGTTTCTTTTGATGACAGGTGATAAGTAACTTAAATATCTTGACACCTACAACAAAAACAAATTGTCATTAACTTGTGATAAATTTAGCAATATGGCATTGAGAGTTGAATAGTAAAATTTTTATTTTATTGTAACTACCGGATTATATCGATTATACCGTAAGTAAATTTTAGTAGCTTTATTTTTCATATTTTGTTTGTGTGCAAAAACGTGATTATGATTATAAATAGGCTTCAAATGACAAACCAATCAAAATTAGCTAGAGTAGTTGTGTTCAATTTTATAATTAAATTTGTGCTTTGTTTCGACATTTAATTGTAAGGAACATCTTAAACTGCAGCTTGCACTCGTGCATCGAAAACTACATATAGGTATAAATTGCTATCAAAGAGGATCTCGCAAAACCAGGTATTTTAAGTAGAGCAAGTGAGAGGTTCAGTTATAATTTTTTTTGGATATATGATGACCTTATCATTGTTTACAAAAAACACGGTTTTTACGACACCAAAATCGTGAGAGAAATAATGAATTAGTCCATAGAGGACAGAAATTTCCTTAGGAAGTTTTCATTATGACTGACACAACAATTGTGTCAAATTCGAGGTTAGCAGGTTAGGTTTTGCGTCAGTTGTAACACAAAACCTAACCTGATAACATCAAATTTGACATAGGCTTACAGTGCTACCAACTTTAAAATTTAAAAATGTCAATAAATTACGTTTTAAAAAAACCAAGCTTGTAGTTTTAAATCTTCCTACAAAGTGAAAAAAATAGTATATGCAATTCGGAGAGACTGCTATTTTGCTTCAGTGCTGTGAGTCTCGGGCTTCGCCCTCGAGTCGCAAATTGCACCTCAGCAAAATAACGCATTTCTCTCCCTCATTGCATAATCTACTATTTATGTTCTCTTTTCAATTTTGATAGATTATTTACTTAGCACTGCTAAATTCAATAACTTATTTGCAGCTTTCCTTCCGTTGGATGAATTGTTTAAGCGTGGCACGTATTAATGCTCAGTCATTGACATATGACTTTTAGTTATTTATTTTTATATTTACATCATCATATCTTGTCTAATCAGTATGACATAATTAATTGCTGTAGTGGAAACTTACAGTGTTTTAGATTGTATGTACAATAACTACCATGCTTAAAATTGTATTTGGAAATCGTATGTAATCAAAATCGATACAAATTTATTACGATTTTGTTATGGTACAAAAACATTCTGTGATTGTTGTAGTTTCGTCATTATTTCTTGTTTCATCCTCTTTTCTTGATGTTTCTATTGTCCCTGGTGGCTGTTCGGCTGTTGTTCTTATATGTCGGCTATTTCTTCTGAATTTATGCCCCTCTACCTCAACAATGTATGATCTTGGGTCGAGTTGTTTAATAACTTGCCCCTTGGTCCACTTGTCTGCTCGTCTTTCTGGATTAAGTTGCACCTTATGTCTTGGCCAACAACTAATTCCTTTCTGGCTTTAGCGTTCTTATCATATACTGCCCTACTTTTTCTTTTTCTGGTATGTTGTTTATTACTTGTGGTTTCAATAACGTTGTTGCTGTAGGTAGTCCAGTATTAGTTCTCCTTGACATGAGCCTTTGGACTATGGACTGATGTTCATGCCTTCAGTTGGTGTGTTTCTCCAGTTTTTTTTTTATTTTTATTCAACCAGATAAGCATACTTAACGCTACACATGGTCTTGTGAAATGTAATAAAAATATTGCACAGATTAATTAGAAGGAGGACATCTCGCTATGAGGTTCCTCTGTGGCTTGTTCTAGTGGTTGTCAGATTCGTCTGGTGATAACCAAATATCCTGAGGGAGTTGCCGTTTTAATCGTGTATGTAGATGTCTTTCACCAAGAGAATAGTTGACAGCACTCGCGCACTTATCAATGTTTGCAAAAAAAGTTTTTGTTGTCTTTCGTATGAAGTCTTCTACAGTGGGCACTTCTAGATCACGGTGAATTTGTGAGTTACGAACAAACCATGGCGCGTTCACTGAAATTCGCAAGATTTTGTTCTGTAGCACTTCTAGTTTATGTATGTTAGATTTGCTTGTGGCACTCCACACCGGGCACCCATAAGTGATTATTGGTCTCAATACCGACTGATACATTAAGATCGCGCACTTTGTTTTTAGTGTCGATTTCCGATTAATGAGCGGGTACAATATGCCTAGAGGGGCATAGCATTTATTTAGCTTTTTGTTTATGTGTAGGCCCCATGTTAAACGCCTATCGAGGTGTACTCCGAGATATTTGACGGCTGAGTCTGGTGGATTCCACTTTATTGCATTATTATTTATTATTAGTGGAGCTGGGTCCGCTGGTCGCCGAAGTGTGAATATTTTTGCTTGGCACTTCTCGTGGTTAATCGCAATACACCATTTGTTGTACCATCCCAGAGTTTAATACTGCTTTCCAGAAGTCTGACTTTGCTCTAGCCGTTCTTTTCAACATCCTCTTTACAATTTTTACTGCTGATTCGGCTTTCCCATTGGAATTGTGGTGGTAAGGTGATGATGTGCAGTGTATAAACCCCCAATCTTTGCTAAATTTTTGAAACGCTGAACAATCCAACTGTGTTCCAACATCTATATCTACTACTTACGGTATTCCATGCACACTAAAGTATTTTTTGCACGTTTCTATGATTGTTTCCGCTGTTATATCTTGTAACAATTCCGATTCCCAATAGTCTGAGTAGTAGTCCACAATAACTATGTAATCCTGTTTATTGTATTTAAATACGTCTATTGCGAGTCTTTGCCAAGGCCTTTCTGGAGTTTGATTTACCATTGGTTGCTTTTGCTGCGCTATTTCCGATTCTCTACAATGCCTCACAGTTTGTTATCTTGTCTCTAATATCTAAATGACTTTCATGTACTCTTACTAACATTTACTTTCGAATTTATTTTGGAATTATTACAGTCATACCTTTGAATATTACTGAACAGAAATGCCTGGAGGCTGGATCAGGTTTCTGTTGGTTGCACTGGTTCTTTATCCCTAATTTTTAAGCACATGAATGAGACTGCATTCATGTTTTAAGCCAATGTAGTCAATGGCACTTAAAGGAATGATAATTAGACAAACTACCCGAAGTTCAGCCTCACACTTCAAATTTTTAGGCTTAGAAAGGTAGTATCGATGTAATTGAATCAAACAGTAAATGTCGATTGTTTTATTACAAAAATAAACGGTCTATTTATACAAAATAACTGCTTAGATACTAAATAACAACATATCAAAGTACAAAGATGTAGTTCACTAGAACGAGTCTAATATTACAAAATAACTACTCAGCGGTTAAGCAGTATCGCTTCCTGCTTTGTTTGCAAGTACGACCGCTGAACTCTTGATTATAGGTCGTTTATTTGGTAAGTTGCTTGGTTGCAGTTTGCGGTCTTTAAACCGGCGTAATTATGAAGCAAAAACTGGCTTTTAAATTGTGAAAGATATTTCGTAAATTTTGACTGAAATTTATATCTGTTTAATTCAAAATTAAACATTACCTACACCATTTTGTACACTCAGTTCTTCTCTAAATTGACAATATTTTCGAATATCTAATGAGGTTTCGTCCTTTCTTTCTGGCCATCCTCTTAGAATTGTTTCTGTTAGCTTTTGTAATACTTCGTCTTTTGCTGTGTACTTCTGTATTTGTTGTAGACGCTCTTCTTTTAAATTTAGATGTTCTGTCATGTTGATTTCTTCTAATTCTTGGTATATTTTCTCGCGTTTATTTCTTTCTTCTCGTTGGTTACTTTTAATAGTAGTTCTCGAAAGAAGATCTGCTATATATTATTTTCAAGCCTTATAGGTTACTTTTAAATCGTAGTTCTGCAGTCTTAACATCATTCGTTGTAGCATTTTCGCTTTCAACAGAGATTTTCTAAAAATTACTTCTAACGGTTTGTGGCCCGATTCAACTGTTATCGATTTTTGACCACAGATGTACTGATGAAATTTTTCAAATGCAAATAATATCGCCATACACTCTTTTTCAATCTGTGCATAATTTTCTTCCACTTTCGATAGTGTTTTTGAAGCAAATGCTACAGGTTTCCCTTCTTGCATTAGAGATGCACCCAAACCATGGCTGCTTGCATCACATTGGATCGTTACTGGTTTGTTTGTACAGTAATATTTCAGCACTGGCGTTGCTGCTACCATTTGTTTCATTTTGTTGAATGCTTCCTCTTGTGTATGCTGCCAAGCCCACTCATTGTCTTTGTAAATTAGTTTCCTAAGTGGTTCTGCCCCTTCCGACAGTTGTGGTAAGAATCTGGATAAATAGTTCACCATTCCTAAAATCCTTTGTGATTCCGTTCTGTTTTTTGGTTGTAGCATTGTTGTTATCGCTTCAACTTTCTTTGGATCTACACGAAGCCCTTTTTCTGTTAGCATATGCCTTGTGTATTCTACTTGTTGTCTTCTAAATTTAAAATTTTCTAGATTAAATTTCAGATTTACCTGTTTTGCCCTTTCCATTAGTTCAATTAGGTTTCTGTCATGGTCTATGATGGCTTCTTTCTTTGTGTCCCCACTCCCATAGACCAGTATGTCATCTGCAATTACCTCAATTCCTGTCAAGTCTAATGTTTCATGTAGTCTCCGCTGAAACTCTTCAGAGGCTGTAGAGATTCCAAATGGCATTCTATTCCATTTGTACCTTCCATATGGAGTCCAAAACGTCGTAAATTCTGAGATTTTGTTGTTCAATTTTATGTGCCAAAAGCCTTCTCGAGCATCAAGTGTGATGAAAACTTTAGCCTGACCCAACTTCCGTAACACTTCTTCTATCGTGAAAATTTGATAATGTGCTCTTTTTAATGCCGTGTTCAGATTCAGAGGATCCAAACATATGCGTAGCTTATTTGGTTTCTTCACAATCACTAAATTGCTTACCCATACAGTCGGTTCAGTGATTTTTTTTTCTATCACTTTCCGTTCACACAGTCTTTTTAGAGTTTTCTTCAATTCTGCTTTCAACAAGACCGGTATTCTTCGTGGTTGGTTCACTACGGGGCTGACACTTGTATCCAATTTCAGCTCATATTCTCCCGGTAGGCATCCCGTCCTTTGAATATCTGCGTTTTGTTCACTTCTTTTCCAATTTCTTTAACTGCCTTCACATTCAATTTTATCAAATCCAGCTGGAGGCAACTTTCAGCTCCTATCAATGGTGGCTCCTCTCCGTCCATTACTTGAAATGTTAATTCGTACTTCTTATTTTTAAATTGACAGTTTAGTACTACCTGCCATTTTGGTTTTATCACTTTACTGCAATAAAACCTTAGTTTTGCCATTGACTTATACATCTTTGGTGCTCCTTCCTCAGCTATATTACAGAATTGATGAAATCCAATCACATTACAAGTAGCACCTGTGTTGATTTGGCATGTGACTGATAACATGGAAGTGAGTAGAGTTTTCAATTTCGACAGAAGTACTTAATTGTGTGAACTTTTCACAACTCAATAAAATCAAAAGAAGTTACAAGGTTACGGAAATTTTATATTGGTTTTGAGAATGGAATCAAAAATTACTTATTTCACACTGAAATGTTTTCCAATGCACAAAATATTAACAGACGTTTCTACTCTGTCAAAATGAAACATGTAAAATGTTCTAGCATTAATAAAATTGGAGGTGGTGATTCAAACGTAATTTAAATTATATACTATATACATAATTTTGTATGAAGAGGGCTACATATAACTTACTTCACACTTAACCTTTTCTTTCAGAGGAAAAAATAGTATTATACATTTGATTATAAAATGTTCAGAACTTTGTTACGGTATAAATTCATCAAATCGACATAGGTCGTATTGATTGTTCAAAAACGGGTACAAACTATAGGGTTCGCCGGCTTTACTAAAAAGAACACAGATATTAATGTGCTGGAGCAGATTTTGTTGCTCCGGTTACCTGCACTTAGCTCAGACGGGAAGGCGTGGTTCGAGAGTACAAAGAAAAACCGACGGCACTTACCCTAAAGATTGCTTAAAAGACTTGCCTAAGGACGCCACTCGTTTTGATAAATTAACAGCCCTCGTGACCCAAAACGAGAAATCTCACAGGGCTCTACTGAAGATGTGCTGGGTTAGCTGCACGCTGCGAAGCGTCGTCCACTAGGTTCCCTCCAAGTCGGGCGGTCAGCACCAGGTGGCCTTAATGACTTACCGTATGACCACCTCCCTAAAGGGGCTCAAAAGAATTTACTCAAGCCAAAAACTGTATGGCTTTTCCAATAAAAGCACGTGTTCTAGCTTCACATTTGATTACACTTGGCTTTTTGCCACATTAGGATTGAAGATCCACAGACTGCAGGTTTAAGTCAATTAAACAAACTAAGTGTGACTATATTATTGTTTAATGAATGAAAATCGACACACACAGGGCCACAAGTTGGCCATAAGAAGGTAACATACACCCTAACTGAAAATTGTCGGGGATCCCAAGCAAAAGTTAACTTAATGACGAAGTACAATACACAAGTTATTTGACGAAATTAAATTCGCAGGCGCAAAGTCCTACAGCATGCGAGGCACAACAAACACACAATTCGGTAGCACTTTCGCGACACATTAAATCAGGAAGCAAGACAAAAATACATTGGTAGATCCTACCTTTTATAGCTAGAACACCTACTGCGTTGACGATGACCGAAGGCTGGACCGGATCCTGGAGAAGCTTAGTGGCCGCTTGCAGCAATACAGCTCCCCAAAGGGTTGTTGAAGGGCTTTGCCAAAAGCCAAGCGGTGACTGTAGAAGGTCGAGGACTGCAGAAGACGGCGTCCACAAAGACCAAGGTTACGTCCCGCAGCGAACGTAGAACAGGATTGCCCAAAGGGGTTGAGCGAAGGCAGTGGCCAGCGGCCCGAAAGAGTGTTGAATTAATTCGAGGTGAAAACGGTAGTCCCCGGGAATGCAGAAAATACTTTGGGTTCGGCACGACGTGGTAGAATTTGCAAAAGCAGATATTTCCCACTCACTATGAGAAAATTACGTAGGCTTCATAAGGCGTCTTGGAGTGGATGTGCAACAGGATGCAAAGTAACTTTCCCCCGGCTCTGGGGGTCGAAGTCAACGAAATCCAAAACGCCCGCCCAAACCGGCGTCGGTCTAACCCACACACGTCCCGCGGGAACTTTATCACTTAACGAGCTATCTGCTTCGAAGCCTGCAGCAGAACTTAAAACGCACGAAAAGCTTCCCTCCGGGGCCACTAACAGTGCAGCCCCGAAGGCAACACAAAACCATTAGCGTCTGTTGTACTCAAAGGCTGGTTACTTATTAAAATTTCAAATGCACAGAGCTTAAAAACAACGTAACGAAAGAAAGTTTCGAACTCCAAAATCAATAATTCCAAATGTATGGTCCAACAAGGGTTTATCAAACTTTATTTTTATTTCTCAAGGCTCAAAGCTTGGTGCAACTACACGCAGCCTGATGTCATAGCTGAACCAGCAAAATGAGCAAAGTTCCTAGAACCCCGGGTAACAAAACACAAGATAAGGGTTCCAATGCACTACTATACCACGTATGGAAAGTTTTCGACCTTAAGTATCAAATTACCAACGCGGCTCCTAAAGAATACCAAGAAATATATTTGGGTTGTGAAATCGATGTTTAAATAGGTGACAACAAAGAATTCAGTAAGCCTTATTTTTGAAAGCTTAATTACATTAGGCAGAAACTGCAATACAAAACGGTCTTGACCATATAACAAAGAATAACTTATCGCTGTAATTCGAAGCAATATAAACGGGACTGGAATGCTTTTAATAACTAACGCGGTTGCCAAAGACTATTTACGGGGCAAGTTCATTTAGAAGCTGCAGACCAACAGCATGTGAATATGCGTTCAACTAAATTTTGCGCCAGGGTCGGCTTAAGTAGAATTTGAAGTCGCACAATCTTAGACTTGCTTTCTAATTACACTTTTTATTGAATTAAACGCAAGAACGACTTAATGACGTCAAAACCACTTAACAACTTTACAGAATAGGAATAGATCAAATGGTAATTTGCTTGTGTTAATATCATGCGTTAAAAAAAACTCATTCGCATCATGCCATGATCAAATTGAAGTTTGCCGTAACTTGATATATACCCATTGAAAAAATGAACTATCATAAGTCAGAGAGAACTAAATTACATCTTGACCTTGAACTATTTTTCTAAAAATATACAAAAACAACTTTTATTCACCGTTATGATTAATGCACTCGTTGTTTTGTGTAAATCCAATCTTCTTTTCCTTTTTGCTTGATACAATTAAACTTAATGCAGTATAAACTTTTACCTGTCACAGTGACAGATGTTTTCATAAACAAAATGCAATCTGACATTCACCTACAGACTTAAGTTAAGACAGGACTAGATTTTCTATCTTTCCTTCGAGGCCTACCCTAAATGAGTTTTTTTTTTAAACACACGATACACTTAGAATAATCTTATTTCACACTGAAACAGTTTTTCAGTGTACACAATATTAACAGACATTTTCCGTCTTTAGAAATAAATTATATAAAACCCTAAGACGTAAAAAATTGGAAGAAATAAATTTTTTTTTACATTTTCTCACACATTTTTTCTAAGTGACAGATACAGCAGACAACTTAAAAACTGTTTAAATGTTAAAAAGATATTTCAAATTCTAAATTTGCTTATGTTAATAGAATTTTTTAAAAACTTATTTCACACCGATTTTTTCAATATGCAATCAGACAAAATAAATGTTGTAAAATGTTTAAGGCTTAATGAATTGGGAAAAAATTTAAATAAGTAGCTTTTTATGTTACTTTTGAATAAAACATTTTTCTAAAAGAAAAGTACTAGTATGCGACTGAAAACTCAAAATTAAATTTATAAATGTTCAAATTTTTAAATTCTATATTTGCCAGTGTTAATAGAACTTATTTCACACCGAAACATTTTTTCTATGTAAAAAACACGATCAGACATTTATTTGTAAGATAAACGGGGCTGCGCGCGCTATTGCGCGGTCTATCCTAATGTATTTTCGTATGTGCTGCTTAGCTGTGCTCCTCCTCAAGGAAGCCCTCGGGACTCCGCCCCTTCCCAAGGGGCCCTCGGGGTTTCGCCCCTCTCTAAGGGGGGCCTCGGGGCTCCGCGCTCCCCCAAGGGGGCCTTGGGGCTCCGCCCTCTCCAAGTGGGCCCTCGGGGCTCCGCCCCTCTCCAAGGGGGCCCTTGAGGCTCCACCCCTCTCCAAGTGGCCCTCAGGGCTCAGCCCCTCTCCAAGGGGGCTCTCAGGGCTCGGTCCCTCTCCAAGGGAGCCCTCGGGGCTCCGCTTCTCTCCAAGGGGGCCGTCGGGGCATCGCCCCTCTCCAAGAGGGCCCTCGGCGCTCCGCCCCTCTCCAAGAGAGCCCTCGGGGCTCCGCCCCTCTCCAAGGGGGTTCACGGGGCTCCGCCCATCTCCAAGGGGCCCTTGGGGCTCCGCCCCGGTCGTGAAATAGAGGCGGCGGCGAAATACAGACATCGCGTCTGCAATTGTCGTGACGGACACACATGTTTGCATCGTTCTCCTTTATTTATATGATGTTGAAATGAAATTTGAAATAGTTCAAAACTCAATAAAATTGCAAAAAATTTACTAGCTATTTAAAAGTTGTTATTAAAGTTAAACATAACTTCGTTCACACTTAAAAATGTTCCAATGTGCAGTATATTATTGAGCATTTGAAAACTGCCAGAAATAAATTACAAGATGTTTAGTACCTAAAACCGTAAAAAGTTAAACGATTATAGAAAATTCTAAATTTATTTGCATCAATAGAATCCAAATTATCTTACTTCAACTGAAACATTTTTTCAATGTGAAAAATAAAGCCAGAAAACTGAATTTAACAAAATTGGAAATGGAATACAATTTATAACATAACTTACAATCTATTTCACGTTTCACATGCAAACTCCTTCTCAATGTGTGAAATATGTAACTGCCCACTTGAAAACTAGCACATTAAAACTGTGAAGTCTACAGAATTTCATAAAGTAAAAAGGAAGTTATATAATATTAATTATTTATATACATTTATAACATGATTTATACAAACAGTATTATTATTATATAAGCGTCACACTCCTGATGGAGTATAGCTGTCCCTTCCAGAGAGTTTGTGGATCCAGTTGTTGGGGTGGCTCAGTCCCCGTATAGCACTATATTATCGCGTGCGCACACATGTACGTACACTTATCGCACGTATACACTTATGCGTACTGTTCACAGATTATTGTGAGTTTTTGCCTTATTAACTATTTGCCTCCACACTTTCCTGTTCACTATTTCGTCTCTCCAGTTATTGATTCCCATTTTTTTAATTACACAAACATGATTTACTTAATATTCTGTTGCATATCCAATGTACTCACACGTTGGTTAACAAAGAAAGAACAGAATTAGGTATTATACAAATGCATTCTGTCAATTATTTAAAACCACCTGGTACCTTTTTCCGATTTTTGTCTTGTGCCATGTTTATATTCGCCATTACTTAAAACTGGCTGTGTACCCCCTATATCTGGCCAGCGTACCCCACTTTGCGAAACCCTTGTTCTATGTAATTAACCAGTAATTTTAAAATTACAATTAACCAATTCATAAGCAACATCAGAAAGTACAATTTTAACATGAAATTTAGTGCGCATTTCTGATACATATTTGAGGGAGTTAAGTGTTTTATGAACACTAACAATTTTTTTTAGATATTCAAGTGACAACTATGCTTACCTGAAGCCTATGAAGTAAATCTGCAGAAGTAGACAAAGCCACCTCGTCGCTATTGTGTCAGATGGGAAATTTTGCTGTGGTTCTGAAAGAAGATAATATTCATATTATAAATACTTTTAATTAAATTTGTATTATGAAAAATCTTGAACGAAACACAGCCGATACGCAAATAACAGACCTGGTTTATTATAAACCTCGGCTATCGCCTCGGATTAGACCATCCAACTGTGTCCGTTATTTGTCTCATGACATAATAACTATAACGGTACATACTTACTATACATATCGGTCAAAAATACAAGCGGTTAGTATCTACAGAGTTTGAAAGTTGTACAGAATCTACTAGATGCATGTAATGCACCAGATTAATAAATTTGTGACATTATGACACACGAATCTGACTAGTAAACGCCCAATTTAGCACATTCTAGATTAGGTTACAGAAATACCGGAGTTACTTACGTTATGAGATTATCTACTCAAATTAGAGTACCGATACATCATCTGACTAACGATTGTTATACCTATGTATGATACTTACTTTGGTTGCCATCACAAAACAATAACTAATAAATAAGTTACACGTTGCCGTATTGTTCTACTCAAGTGCAAAGGACCTACCATATCTATAGAAGTAACAAGAAATAGAATAGAAAGAGAAACCTGAAGATCCTTCTCAAATAAATTACTATAGTCTGTTCAGTAAACATAAAAACACAAAGTGGCCTATGATTACCAAAATTTTATGAGTATAGTTCCAGAATTCATCTTTGTCTAGCAATATACTTTCAAAAAGTTACTAAAACAAATAGGTTAAGAGTGTGACTTTTTACTTCCCATATGTCATAAATGTTGTAAATAACTAATATTAAGGATATTATACAAATACTGTGTTTGATACTATAGACGTAGCGTTTATTAATAGGTATTTTTATTACATTTTATAAAATTTCAGATGAGAATTTCTAGAAAAATATCTACTTTGACACTGACAATAAGAAATATTGTCATTTTTAAATTCAAATCTGCCTGTATACAGGTGTGAAAATCTTTGCAAAACAAAATATAGAATCCCTAGTACATAAATAACATTCACATGCCAACTTAAAATAAATTAAAATGTTTTTGTGTTTACTGAATGGCCAATAGGCACAGAATAATGGGTCTATAGTCTGTTTTTTTGCTTTATGATTCAGAGCAGGCTTTGCATTTGCATTTTTGTAACAGTGTAGGTAGTCGCTGACAAAGGAAAAAACACTAGTTATGTCAAAAACCAGTAGAACTGTCAATGTGTTAACTTATAAGCACTATTATACTTAATACGAGCTAAAATTACTGAACCATTGACATTAAATAAGGTATTGCTTTATGTTAAGCACGTTTATTTAAGCATGATTGATATCTAACTGTACAGAAACGCCATAAAATTTCTAGTGTAAAAATAAATATATTATTAATAATTTGCTGATGATTTTTGTTTGTAGAACTGTGTTGCACAAGTTATTATTTATGCTACACATATAACAGGCATTTCAAAATAAAGAAATAATACAAAATACTCTGGTAGAACCTTTTTCAGAGATATAATTTACCAGAATTTAGATGGATACACTTCAGGATAATCATCCAGAATCTGATCCAGAAGAGGAATACAACGATGCTGTATCAGATTCTTCCAACCTAATAATAACAGGAGGTATATCATCCACACCAATTTAACAATGTGCTTTGCCAGTCACTTTATATTAGTAGTTCACAGTGTTCAACGTTTTTTTTTATATGTTTGGTGTACACAGTGATAGAGATTTAAGCCATAAATTAGCAATTATGTCTTTTGAGGGAAGCTGAGAATTTATGTCCTTATTATAATAGTTCTTACATAAACTCCATGCCAATTCAATTGGTTTGTATTGACAGTGGTATGGAGGTAATCTAAGACCTTCATGCCCATGTCGTTTTTTTTTGTCAATTAAGTATTGCTTTTGGTCAATATGTAAAGTAAAATTAAACTTCCATAATCGTCGCTTTATTATTTTGTCATCAAATTGTACATGACTTTTAATTAACCATTCCTGTATTTGTAGTTTATTGGACGAGAAATTGGGTGGTTTATCGATAAGAATCGAATTATATGGTGCATTATCCATAATTAACACACATTTTCCATTCAATGTGGCCAAAGCAGGGATTAACTGTTTTTCAACATTGCCTAAAAATGTCACCATTGATACACTTAGTATAGCCCCTGTCAATATTGTCCGAGTCCAACAGTAAGTCACATCCTGGTAAAGTTTCATCCAAACACATGAATATACATTTTTCACTATAATTTCGAAATTGTTAATATTTCCTTTAAAAGGCAATCCGCCGAAATGATATGACTCTTCTCACACAATTTTCTTCCATTCACAATTTGTATTTATATCCCATATTTGTTAATGTGTAGTATAATTTTAAACAACTCCCAGTATAATTCAGTTCCTCCCTTGCACACAGCAATAAATTATCGAAAGTAAAAATTCCAAATTTTCTTCTTAATATCTTCCTGAAACTCTGTTCTCCGAAGTTAGAAATTCCTTGTATTTATTCATATTATCATTCGGTTATTGCTGAGTTGTGATTTTGCTTCGTTTCGATTTCTGTGTTGCATTCGAAATCTAGCATTATAAGAAATTGTTAGAAATATTATATCTGTTTAATTCTTAATACTTACGTCGAAGATTTGACCAATTCTTCCAATGATAGCTGTTTTACTTAAGTTACCATTGCTATCTTTTATATTAGTAGAACGGCGTTTTATAGCCTCTTTGGTTTTACTATTACCTAATATTGCTTTTTCGTGGCATTTTATTAAATTTGCTGAAGTGTCAACTTGACAATCCCGGCGACCTGGATTTTGACATTAGTTATATTTTATAACTAAACTGTTGTACACTGCTAAAATAATATAAATGCAAAGCCTGCTCTGAATCATAAAGCAAAAAAATAGACTATAGGTCATTTCGCCGTCGCCGTTTCGCCGTCTCCCATTTCGCCGTCGCCACTTCGCCGTCGACCACTTCGCCGTCGCCGTTTCGCCGTCAACCATTTCGCCGTCAACTTGAAAGCGGAACGAAGACCGTGCTGCCAAATAATTATACTTTAATTTATTTTTATACTTTAATGTAATGCAGAGAATACAAGCAGGATATAGAGCATTTAATAAATATAAAATGTTTATGAATAATAGGAAAATTAGTAGAAAGCTCAAAGTTAAAATATATAAAACAGTAATAAGACCAGTAGTGGCATATGCGGCGGAGACCATATGTATAAAAAAGAAAGAGGAGGAAAGACTAAGGATCTTCGAAAGAAAAATAATAAGAAAATTTATGGATTAGTAAAAGTAAATGATGAAGAAAATAGAAGACTGTACAATAGAGAAATAGAGAAATTCTTAAAAGGAGAAACAATAATAAAAGTTATAAAAGCAATGAGGTTAAGATGGATAGGACACATAAAAAGAAGACAGGACGACACAGTAATTAAACGAATCACAGAATGGAACCCACGTGGGAATAGGAAAAGAGGAAGACCCAGAGAGAGATGGGAGGGCCAAGTGAGGAAGATATAAGAAGAATGGGAATAAAAGACTGGGAGAAACAAGTAAAGGACAGGAAAAAATGGAAGGAAATAGTGAAAGCAGCCAAAACACATGATAAACTTTGAAAGGGATAAGTGATTAGTGCTAAATGGAGTGACTCACCATGAGTAATTGAGTCTGTAGAACTCATTTAGTGAGTGGTTACAATTCTGCAAGGAATGTATAACCTTATACATACAATGTAAATAATAAATGAAGGACTTGAAGTCTTCCCCACGAATTCGTGGGGAAGACTTCAAGTCCTTCATTTATTATTAAAACTCAACCCCACTTTAAGCAGCAATGGATCAACTACGATTTACTCATACAATGTAATGCAACCTTCACTTTATTATTTGAACATTAATTTGCTTGCTTATAAACTATCATCTTTGTTAACTTACAATAATATACTTGTACTCCGTTGCCGGAAGAAAATGCATAATAAGTTTAATAATTTCTATTGTACTTAAACAGCAAGTATACAGTAATATTTAAATTGTAAAGTAACATATATACAGGGTGGTTTAAATTTATTTCGGGAAACTTTAGGAATACACAGAACACTTCAAAATACAGTGGAAAACGTTAATCAACTTATATTGAAAAACGTATAATAAGCTTCCTTTTACAGTGCTCTTATAATAAGCCAAAATTTGATTTTTAATTTTTAAGCATTCTTCAAAAATTTTCAAACATTACAAATTCTACAAAAACGGTACAAAATAGAGCGTTAGTTGAAGAGACAAATTTTCTCTAAACGTTTAAGCTGAATTCAAAATGTAATAATATACCGGATGTGGGTGTTCTATTTAAAATAGGAGTTAATTTAAAAAATAGAAAAAAACAAAAGAAACCCATTTCAGTATTCAACTGGAAAATCACCTACCTCACATCAATACACATTAAAAATGTAATAAAAATGTAAAGTTTGAAAAAAGGGCAAACCACTAAAAACATCATAACGGCCATACTACCATGTGCATGATAAAAGGATTAGCAAAAAGTAACAAGTATGCTCATTGCCATCAACAACTAATCAGACGGTTTAATGCATATAAGAAGTGTAACTGTAATAACCTTTAACGTCCTCCTAATGGGAAATAAATGTGAATAATATTTTAAAGCTATTAAAGATTTCGAACATGTATCATTTAAAACATGTAAAACTTTGATTCCATGTTTTACTTAGATATAGATCAGTGAAAAAATGTTTTTTTCAGTCGGAAATGTAAAATAGTCTACGGCGAAATGGCGACGGCGAAATGGCAACGGCGAAACGGCGACGACGAAATGTCCCATTCCACAGAATAATACCCTAAATCAGAATGGCCTCTCTGTGTCGGCGCTTTAGATGTCAGCATACTCAATTTTTGTGACCTTGAAATGATGCTAGTGGTGTGCAAAGGCGGGAAATTTAAAATTATGCTCCTAAATTTTAAACTGAACAGGAATAATCCGTACGTTTAAAGTCCACGCAATTTATATCGAAATTCACAGCACACAATGTGCCACCAAAAGATCTTTTTTGTGCACTCATATCAAATTAATATTTTAAAACCTCTAGCACAAAAAACATAACCTTCTTGCTTCTTATAAGGGGTCCTTAACCGCCACAAGTACACGTGTAAAACATGGAAAACAGCTGACTGCATACCACCAGACTCGCGCATGCGCAAAGAAAAAACTATCTAAATTTTAAGGCGACAGGCTATAGGTAATCTCGCAGTGTACGTCAGCAGCCGTTAATAAGTACACCGTGCGACCAATTATAAACAGGAGGTGGAGTTTAGTGATGGCGCCGAATTCAAAAAAAGATAATATACCTATAAGAGTACACATACATTTAAATTATGTTCCGTTTGAAAGAAAAATTGGAGAAATTATCAAAGAGCTCGTAAAGCTTATAAAGCAAAAATATGAAATATATAAAAATGATGCATTTATTAATTTAAAAATGATTGAAGTACTTAGTGCTTGACGTTATCACTTCTATACATACCACAAATTGTTAATTCATTAATTACCAATTTTATCAATGTAAGCATTCACGTGCTTACTGTATGTGAATTCATTAATGCTCATAAATAAATAAAAAATGAGAGTACATTTCAGTTTCTAAGGGGAATCCTCTAATTATTTAGAATTTTATGACGTCATTTTATGTGTTTAAGTTAATCTCTGAAACTTCTTTGTGGCGTGAATTCATAATTCATATTCTTATATGGGTATTTCGCCACTCTGCAAATTAAAATATTAAATAACGAAAATATTAACAACGAACGTTTCGAGGGACAATCTGCCCTCGTTATCAACGAATAACAATTAAAACTAACAAGAACTTATCTTTTTTTCACTGAAGGAAAAAACGACCAACCTCCAATGAATTTTCTGACATTGACGTTTGTTGATATCTGTACCTACTTGATCTCATCTTTAAGAATCGATAGCCAACTATTGTCTAAAAATATTGAGAAAGACGACACGCATTTTTCTTCGTTAAGTAAAATGTATGCCGTTTCCTTAATTTTTCGCCTAGTTGACATCGATTCTTTAGACAAGATCTTTGTGTTGTCCCATTGTATTTTATGGTTTTCATCCCAAGCATGTTCTGCCAGCTTAGACTTATTGAATTGATACGTTTTCAACATATTTTTATGTTCTTTAACTCTGACTGCTAAAGGCCTGGATGTTTCACCGATATAATATTTCCCGCATTCACAGGGAATACTATATATACAATTCCTTGAATGTTGTTCTTCGTTGAACGGTTTAGTTTTTGTAAGAACTGACCGTAAAGTATTCATCGTTTTGAATACCGTCCTAACATTGAATCTATTTCCAATTCGTCTAATTTTGTCAGATATGCCTGGAATATATGGTATAGTAAGAGTATTATATTTTTGAGTGTCATTCCTTTGTATGTGTGTGGCATTGCTTCGTGTATTGAAAATGTTCCGAACAAGAGTCTCTGGATAGCCATTATCTTGTAAAACATTAATAATAAATTCTTTCTCTTTTTTGAAAATTTTATCATTAGAGCAAACAACTTTGGCTCTGTCGTAAAGACTTTTTACAACGCCTGTCTTTATGTTTTTGTGATGGTTAGAATTAAAATGTAGTACCTATTAGTATTGGTTTTCTTACGGTATACTGATGTTTCAAAAGTATTTATTGTGCGTGTGATTAGTGTATCAAGAAAGGGTAACTGATTGTTTTGCTCTGTTTCTAATGTGAATTTGATGGAGGTTTCTTTACTGTTAATATGTTCAAGAAATTTGTCCACCTCATCCATATCATGAGGCCAAATTGCAAAAACATCATCGACATATCTCCACCAAACTACTGGTTTGTTGGTGTACGTGTAGACATGTTGTTGTTCAAAGTCTTCCATAAAAATGTTACTAACAATGGGAGATAAGGTGAACCCATTGCCATCCCGAAATCTTGTTGGTAAAATTCATTGTTTAATTGAAAGTATGTCGTTTTAATGCATACAGGGGCGCGCCGCCCCAGTGTGCGGTGTGTGCACCGCACACGGGCAGCAGTCCGTTTAGGGGCAACACGAAGGGAATTCGATATATTTTATTCTTCTATTACTGAGTCTCTCTATTTAATAAAAATTATCAAAGAGTGAAAAATAAAATGTCATGCCTACCGAGTTGATTATGTAAACCGATCCGTCTTATCTTGATAAACGCGATCACACACCCGAAAACTTTGTAAATAAATATTAAGCACGTACGAATCTTTAAAACGACTATTTATTACTGTTTTGGCTGCAGCAATTCGATTTATTTTTAGTTCTATTTCTCTTAGGGAGAAAATAAACATTTTCAGGTTCATTGTCATTTCCGCATTCAAGTGATAAAGTGTGCAAGTTGTGTTGAGTGTTGCAATAGAAGTAGTACGGAGACAAAAACGAAAAATGTAAGTAATCAAATAATTTTAAATTTTTTAATTCTTTTTATTCGGGGCTGAAATTCGTTTTGAATTTTTTCTCATTTCTTTACTTTGTTATGCTTTCAGACATTTAATTACTGCAGCTGCTCAATGCCGAGAAAACTAGAATCTGGTTATCAACATAGAAAAAAGCAACTAGAAAAACGGAAAAATGTAGAACAACAAGCTGGGGCATTAGAAAAATATTTGAAATTACTACACCCGCAATCATCTACGTCTACTAGTAAAGCCGAGCAAGAGTCCTCTGAAGACAACTGAGCAAGAATTAGGAGATGGCCAAGAGGAAATTCATCAGCATGTAACAGCCTCTTTCCCACCCGAACTTTCCGAAGATATAATAAGTGATGATCCCGGTATCTGGCCAGATAATTTATCAAATAACTCTATTCAAATCTTGGTACAAAATCAACCTAAGCAAGTAAAAAAACGTAACTATCCTGCCGATGAGAAGGGACGCAAATTTTCTGACGTATATTATTATAGGACATTGGCAAATGGCGAGAAATGCGAAAGACATTGGTTATTGTACTCGGTATTGAAAAATTCAGTTTTTTTTTGTTGTAAATTATTTACAGAGAGCATAAGCCATACTTTAGTCACTGAAGGTTCAATACACGTTAAAAATTGCTAACAAATGAATAAAACTAGCAAAAGCATTTAAGACCCAAACAACTATAGACAAAATTCAACAAGAAGTTTATAACATTGAAAAAAAACATTGGTATGACATGATAGAACGAATTATATACTTCATACAATTTTTGGCTCGTCAAAATCTCGCGTTTCGTGGAAAATCAAATTAATTTTTGATGCCAATAACGGAATTTTTTAAAACTTGTTGAAATGGTGTCTAAATTCGATGCTACTATGTCAGCCCACGTAAGACGAATTAAAACTTCAAAAAGTTTGAAATATATGCCTACTTATCTGGGCGACAAATTCAGAACGAAATCCTAAATTTATTGTCAAATGAAATAAAAGAATCTATTTTGAGAATGGTACAAGAGTCAAAATATTTCTCTTTAATATTAGACTGCACACCCCATGCTAGTCATAATTAACGATAATCATTCGTTTCGTAAAACTAAACACCACATCTAGAAAGGTAGAAGTCCATGAACATTTCTTAGGTTTTTGCCCTATTACAAATTCGACAGGTGAAGGGTTAAGTGAATTTGTTATAGTAAAATTGGAGGATCTAAATTTGAACATTTACAACATGCGTGGTCAAGGTTATGACAATGGAGCGAATATGAGAGGGGTTCACAACGGTTTACAGAGAAAAATTTTAAACATCAATCCTCGTGCCTTTTTTCGTGCCTTGTTCAGCACACAGTCTGAACCTTGTAGTTAATGACGCTGCAAAAATCAATTTCGAAACTGTTGATTTTTTTAATACAGTTCAAGAGCTGTTTGTATTTTTTTCTTCTTCCACACAAAGATGGGGAGTTTTAGAAACTCACATACAAAGTTTAACATTAAAGCCTATATCGCAAACAAGGTGGGAGAGTAGAATTGATGCAGTTTTACCTTTGCGATTTCAACTTCCTGAAATTCATTTCTCGCTGTGCGACGAAGAAAAAATAAAACCCAATTTCAGTATGAACATTCAGATGAAAGTGTGCATACTCCCGAATTAAATTTCAAAATTAATTTTTATTTGATTGTAATAGACACGGCTTTAAGTTCCTTAAATAATAGATTTGACCTAATAAAAGAACACAGTAGCATGTTTAATTTTCTTTATAATGTGCAGGGTTTAAAAGAAGTTGAAGATGAAGCCATTTTAAATAACTGCAAAGACCTACAACTAAAACTGTCTGACAGTAGTAGAAATGAAACGGACATTGATGCCCTAGAACTTTACCAAGAAATAAATGTTTTGAAGTATATGCTAAGACCTAGTATGACTGCGTTTAACGTACTGGAATATATTTTAGAAAACAGTTTATTCACTACGTTTCCTAACACTGTGATTGCGCTAAGAATTTTACTAACTTTGCCTGTATCAGTAGCATCAGGCGAACAATCATTTTCAAAACTCAAAATTATAAAAAATTATTTGAGAACCACCATGACCCAAACTAGACTGGTCAATATGGCTACAATTTCAATAGAACATGAACATGCCAAGCAACTACAACTTCATGAATTTATAAAAAAGTTTTCGGAAATAAAAACCAGGCGCGTTGACTTCTTGTAAATACTTAGATTTATTCTAATCATATGTTTGTGCCTATATTTACTGTTATTTTGTTACAAGTTCAGCCATTTTATTTATGTATTAAACATCTTAAGGTTTGTTATAAACTTATTTTTTTTTCTTTTGTATTTTATTTTATATTTTTATTCTGTATTTTAATATAGGAAATTTCTTTGTGAGTTTGAAGTTTTTTTTACTTTTGAAAGTACTACTAGAGTTAGGGGCAACAAAAAATATCCGCACACAGGCAACCAAAATATGCGGCGCGGCCCTGAATGCATAGTGTTAAAAGTTCCATAATGGTACCAACGTTTAATGTTGTTCGTGTATGTAATGTGTTATCGTTTTGTAGCCTATGTTTAATGATGTTGAGTGTTTTGTCTACTGGAACATTAGTGAAGAGACTAACTACATCGAAACTAACCATTAAGTGTTGTGTGTTTATGTTTGCTTCTTTAAGTTTTTCAAGGAAATGGGGCGTGTTCTTTATATACGTGTCTGTATTTCCTGATATAGGAGTCAGTATCTTAAGTAAATATTTAGCTAAACTGTGACAAGGAGAACCTATAGAACTAACTATTGGCCTAAGTGGTACATTTGGTTTGTGTATCTTTGGTAATCCATAAAAATGTGGTGGTTTACTGTAGTGTGGTGTTAGCGTACGTCTTACAAAATCTGTAAATTGTTCTCTGTGTTTGCAAAGTGTTCTGTATATTTTTGTTTCTATTGTATGTGTAAACGCCACTGACAAATTAGTTCTTGGCAAAGGACTCAACTACGCAGTGGCGCCAAAACGAATAAATAAACTTGATTTAGTTACAGCAATAGAAGAGACTTGTCAAAAACTTCCAGAAGACATTAGACAGGAATACAGAATTAGAAACAAAATCATACTAGAACGACCTTACACAATCAGACAAAATATATCCAAACAAGAAAAACATTCACTACACACACTAAAAACCGATAACACAATTAAAATTCTACCTGCAGACAAAGGCAACGCCACAGTAGTACTTGACACAACCACATACAACGAAAAACTTTTAACACTAATTAGTGAGGGACAATACACTAAACTAAATAAAGATCTAACACATACAATAGAAACAAAAATATACAGAACACTTTACAAACACAGAGAACAATTTACAGATTTTGTAAGACGTACGCTAACACCACACTACAGTAAACCACCACATTTTTATGGATTACCAAAGATACACAAACCAAATGTACCACTTAGGCCAATAGTTAGTTCTATAGGTTCTCCTTGTCACAGTTTAGCTAAATATTTAAGATACTGACTCCTATATCAGGAAATACAGACACGTATATAAAGAACACGCCCCATTTCCTTGAAAAACTTAAAGAAGCAAACATAAACACACAACACTTAATGGTTAGTTTCGATGTAGTTAGTCTCTTCACTAATGTTCCAGTAGACAAAACACTCAACATCATTAAACATAGGCTACAAAACGATAACACATTACATACACGAACAACATTAAACGTTGGTACCATTATGGAACTTTTAACACTATGCATTCAGGGCCGCGCCGCATATTTTGGTTGCCTGTGTGCGGATATTTTTTGTTGCCCCTAACTCTAGTAGTACTTTCAAAAGTAAAAAAAACTTCAAACTCACAAAGAAATTTCCTATATTAAAATACAGAATAAAAATATAAAATAAAATACAAAAGAAAAAAAATAAGTTTATAACAAACCTTAAGATGTTTAATACATAAATAAAATGGCTGAACTTGTAACAAAATAACAGTAAATATAGGCACAAACATATGATTAGAATAAATCTAAGTATTTACAAGAACTCAACGCGCCTGGTTTTTATTTCCGAAAACTTTTTTATAAATTCATGAAGTTGTAGTTGCTTGGCATGTTCATGTTCTATTGAAATTGTAGCCATATTGACCAGTCTAGTTTGGGTCATGGTGGTTCTCAAATAATTTTTTATAATTTTGAGTTTTGAAAATGATTGTTCGCCTGATGCTACTGATACAGGCAAAGTTAGTAAAATTCTTAGCGCAATCACAGTGTTAGGAAACGTAGTGAATAAACTGTTTTCTAAAATATATTCCAGTACGTTAAACGCAGTCATACTAGGTCTTAGCATATACTTCAAAACATTTATTTCTTGGTAAAGTTCTAGGGCATCAATGTCCGTTTCATTTCTACTACTGTCAGACAGTTTTAGTTGTAGGTCTTTGCAGTTATTTAAAATGGCTTCATCTTCAACTTCTTTTAAACCCTGCACATTATAAAGAAAATTAAACATGCTACTGTGTTCTTTTATTAGGTCAAATCTATTATTTAAGGAACTTAAAGCCGTGTCTATTACAATCAAATAAAAATTAATTTTGAAATTTAATTCGGGAGTATGCACACTTTCATCTGAATGTTCATACTGAAATTGGGTTTTATTTTTTCTTCGTCGCACAGCGAGAAATGAATTTCAGGAAGTTGAAATCGCAAAGGTAAAACTGCATCAATTCTACTCTCCCACCTTGTTTGCGATATAGGCTTTAATGTTAAACTTTGTATGTGAGTTTCTAAAACTCTCCATCTTTGTGTGGACGAAGAAAAAAATACAAACAGCTCTTGAACTGTATTAAAAAAATCAACAGTTTCGAAATTGATTTTTGCAGCGTCATTAACTACAAGGTTCAGACTGTGTGCTGAACAAGGCACGAAAAAGGCACGAGGATTGATGTTTAAAATTTTTCTCTGTAAACCGTTGTGAACCCCTCTCATATTCGCTCCATTGTCATAACCTTGACCACGCATGTTGTAAATGTTCAAATTTAGATCCTCCAATTTTACTATAACAAATTCACTTAACCCTTCACCTGTCGAATTTGTAATAGGGCAAAAACCTAAGAAATGTTCATGGACTTCTACCTTTCTAGATGTGGTGTTTAGTTTTACGAAACGAATGATTATCGTTAATTATGACTAGCATGGGGTGTGCAGTCTAATATTAAAGAGAAATATTTTGACTCTTGTACCATTCTCAAAATAGATTCTTTTATTTCATTTGACAATAAATTTAGGATTTCGTTCTGAATTTTGTCGCCCAGATAAGTAGGCATATATTTCAAACTTTTTGAAGTTTTAATTCGTCTTACGTGGGCTGACATAGTAGCATCGAATTTAGACACCATTTCAACAAGTTTTAAAAAATTCCCGTTATTGGCATCAAAAAATTAATTTGATTTTCCACGAAACGCGAGATTTTGACGAGCCAAAAATTGTATGAAGTATATAATTCGTTCTATCATGTCATACCAATGTTTTTTTTCAATGTTATAAACTTCTTGTTGAATTTTGTCTATAGTTGTTTGGGTCTTAAATGCTTTTGCTAGTTTTATTCATTTGTTGCAATTTTTAACGTGTATTGAACCTTCAGTGACTAAAGTATGGCTTATGCTCTCTGTAAATAATTTACAACAAAAAAAAACTGAATTTTTCAATACCGAGTACAATAACCAATGTCTTTCGCATTTCTCGCCATTTGCCAATGTCCTATAATAATATACGTCAGAAAATTTGCGTCCCTTCTCATCGGCAGGATAGTTACGTTTTTTTACTTGCTTAGGTTGATTTTGTACCAAGATTTGAATAGAGTTATTTGATAAATTATCTGGCCAGATACCGGGATCATCACTTATTATATCTTCGGAAAGTTCGGGTGGGAAAGAGGCTGTTACATGCTGATGAATTTCCTCTTGGCCATCTCCTAATTCTTGCTCAGTTGTCTTCAGAGGACTCTTGCTCGGCTTTACTAGTAGACGTAGATGATTGCGGGTGTAGTAATTTCAAATATTTTTCTAATGCCCCAGCTTGTTGTTCTACATTTTTCCGTTTTTCTAGTTGCTTTTTTCTATGTTGATAACCAGATTCTAGTTTTCTCGGCATTGAGCAGCTGCAGTAATTAAATGTCTGAAAGCATAACAAAGTAAAGAAATGAGAAAAAATTCAAAACGAATTTCAGCCCCGAATAAAAAGAATTAAAAAATTTAAAATTATTTGATTACTTACATTTTTCGTTTTTGTCTCCGTACTACTTCTATTGCAACACTCAACACAACTTGCACACTTTATCACTTGAATGCGGAAATGACAATGAACCTGAAAATGTTATTTTCTCCCTAAGAGAAATAGAACTAAAAATAAATCGAATTGCTGCAGCCAAAACAGTAATAAATAGTCGTTTTAAAGATTCGTACGTGCTTAATATTTATTTACAAAGTTTTCGGGTGTGTGATCGCGTTTATCAAGATAAGACGGATCGGTTTACATAATCAACTCGGTAGGCATGACATTTTATTTTTCACTCTTTGATAATTTTTATTAAATAGAGAGACTCAGTAATAGAAGAATAAAATATATCGAATTCCCTTCGTGTTGCCCCTAAACGGACTGCTGCCCGTGTGCGGTGCACACACCGCACACTGGGGCGGCGCGCCCCTGTATGTACCTACTAGTTGTTTAACCTCAGCTTTTAACCGTATACTAGCATAGAAAATGTTGAAACACGTATACTTCTTCCAAAGTTCTCAAATGGATATGTCAAATTTGAAGGTTATTTACAAAGTGTCTCTGAATGACAATCAAGCAGTTTGGCCTGATTTTAAGTAGCTTTCCAATTTCTGGTTGGACTACTCTTTTTATAGGCAATCTATCTTTTGAATTCGGCGCAATCACTAAACCCCACCTCCTTTTTATAATTGGTCGGCACGGTGTAGTTATTAACGGATGCTGTGTACGTCGCCCACTTTGAACTACCATTTCTAGAGCCAGTAATATAGGAAAGAGAGAAAAACTAACTCTCTTGTTACGGTATACACACATTTTTTTTGCATCACACAGGAATGTTTGTACTAGTACACCCAAATTTTAAACTGCAGCTAACCTAAATTTAAAACTGCAGCTAACCTAAATTCATACCTTTGTATAATAAATATTGTTGTCAAATTTCAATCCCACCTGCATTACTAGCTTTAGGAACGGTAGTTCAAAGCGGGCGACGCGACGTACAGTCATTGATTTTATAGATACAAATACAGTATTTACTTATTAAGCTGAGTACTGACTTCAGCATTCTTACACGCACGAACGGCTTACGCGCACACACAATAGGTCTTGTTCGTACGCGCACCCAAATTTGGGCCGGTACTGATTAGAGCAATTTTACGCGCAAACCGTTCGTGTGCGTAAAAATGCTCTAATCAGTACGCACCTTTACATACGGTTATGTGTCAAGATGTGTAACATCCATCTTAAGTACTATATTTTTCTGTAATACAGCATATAAATATGCTCAATCCTTTTCGCAATTGCGAACACCGCACCCTAGATAAATAACACACCATGCTTCTTTTTGTTTTTCAAAACGTATGTGTTTGATTAGGTACTAAAATCTTTTATGAATGACACGTAAACGTCAAACTAAATCATTTTTATCTACTTTGGTGTCACAATATGACTATTATAACACCGAAAACAGTGCTACAATAGAGTCCATTATAACACTGTTTTTGCATTCTCATTTTCATATGAAAAACATTGAAGCAGCCTACCTTGTTTCAGATAACTGACAGATAGTCACATTAATGAATGTCAAAATTAACAGTTTTTGATTATTTTTTAATGCACAGTAGATAAAATAGTATATGACACTTGTTTTATAATACTTATTGTATTGTACTTATTGTATTGTACTTATTGTGCCGAAATTTTTCCGCAACCTTGCCGGTTGGAATCGGGCTCGTGTTACAGTATAAAATTCTCATTAAGACCCCCAGTAAATATTCGTAGCAGTGCTCGCCCCTGCGTGTCCCTTCCACCCCTATTGACTCCAGCTAAAACCTCAATTGGGAGGGGGGTTCGAACAATAGGGCACAGTTCAGGGCGAAGTACCACGATAGGGGTAGTTGATGGTAATTGTTTATAGACAAATCGACGGGCGCCACGACTTTTAGGATGGTATGTATAACTTCAACTAGCGACTGGCCAAAAGCCGAAATTCAATCGCTGTAGAGTCGCGTTGTACTCCAGGAGGCGTCCCACGGCACCGACGTTCACAACTATTTTTTTGGTGTCCTTTTCTCAGTTGTTTGGACCCTGTACAAAGGAGTATACACAACACGACAAGAATCTTAGTTTCTGTCACTTTAAATGAACACACAAATAAAATGCAAGAAGTAAAATAGAATAAGGTGGTCTATTGACGCAATATTTACACACACATGAAGTTTGGACAAGTACCATGCAATAAAATCGGGGTTAGTCAACGGTTTTACACTGAAATTACTAAGTTACATGGGGACAGTACGTCCACTATATCTGCGGGTACCTGAGTTCAAGAACAACCCTTCTTAAATGCCAATGTAGGCTGCTAACGGTTCCCGGAATCAGACTACCACAGTGCTTTTAAACGCAGCTTCGCAAATTCAAAGCAAAAGGTAGCTAGGGATACTAGCGCGGTATAAAATGACTTGCACTGTTCAATAAATGTTCAAAATACGCACATCACTTTACTACGGACGTAACACTTTTAAAACAACGTTTACAATACCTTAATTGTTGGCGTAGGAACCCAACAACTGAATCTCTGTTGATGCCAGTCCGAAAGACCTCGCCTAGGGGTATTCGGCGATATAGCCTGAAGATGTTGATAAAGATAGCCCCAAAATGCCTGAAGGAACTGCACTGAAGCAACACAAGCTGCGGGTTGAAGCGGTCTAAGTGTATTATCCCCAAAGAGGGTACTAGGAACGAAGTCTTAAGACGGTAAGGTAGATTTCGAAAAATGGTAGACACTTCGATGCACAAGTAAGCCTCTTTAATGGAATCCCCACGATAATAATCCGTCCGAAGACGTATTTAAAGCTGCCACTTTACGATACCGGGAATGTCTAGGCTTACAACAATGTGCGGTTCTTACGACCCTTAGCAACAACCCCAAGCACAACGCGTGCAGTTCGAGACACAATAAGGCGTTGAACTGTTGCTGGAAACGTTCAGTGAACGATTCCTAATTGACGAAAAAGCATACCGGCACATTTCACAACCCTCCCGACTGCACCAAAAATTAACGGAAGCACACACATTAATCGGGAAGCGGTAGCGGAAGCGAAAAAATACTCTCTTCACAGATCCACCCCGCGGTCGCATAAAGCGAAACTGCGGGAGGCGAACTTGATACACGTACTGTCTTTGGTCAGAGACCGGCGAGAATTGAATTCGAAAAACCCAGGCAGTTCGATGGTAGCTAAAGCGTCCCAAAATGCATCTCACTCCTGCAACGACAGACTGCATTTTCCGTCGCATGAGTGCACCACTAAACGAAATGTGACTAAATAACTCGGGGGAAGCCCCGGGCCATTCAACGCCCCCGTGAAACAATAAAGAGACGATAACGTACTACGTCACTTCAACCGCTGCACAGAAAGAACAAAGCATATAGGAAAATTCCAGAATAGGTAATCAAAAGCTGATTAAGCGATTCCAAGGAGCTTGAATGTATCGAACGACAAGAATGAATACTAGGAAATCGAGCAGCTAAAGCTGTATTGTTTGCAGAACGCAACACGGAAACTGCAATGCGTTAATATTTGAAAAGTGAGCGGAAGTAAATATCTGAAGGGTGAAAATATTGAGTACACCTCTGAATTACGAATTTAACTTGCGTGAATCGTGAAAATGCTAGGATTTGGGCAAATTGTTCTAACACTCGGTGAGACCCTTCACAGTTGGGCACTAAATTAACTGTGCTCTACTCAGATCCACAGACCTAAGAGATAGAGTAATAAGGTCAACACATCAACATGACACGCACTTCACACAATGGTTGCTGTGCAAGCACAAAAGGCGCGCTCCAACTTTGTATCCCGAATCCGGGGCAAGTTGAGCATTGTACCGCCAGATGCAAGCACATGAATCACCAGCCTCTACACCGCAAGGTAAAACGAGGTTAACGATAATACATACATACATAAAGTTGCTATATTGCAAGGAAGTAGGTATGGGCGCGTGACGTGAAAACAGTCGTGTCACGTCGTGTCACGGCGTGTCACGTCGTGAACGTGACTAATATTTGAAAATCGTGACTTGAACGTGAGTGAACGTGATTGAAAATTTCCAAGGCGTGATTCACGTTTCACGTTAATTTCACGTTAAATATTTAGTAACGAATAAAAAACTGCAGGAAGCAGCAACTTTTAAATTCATTAAATCACAAATTGTGCCAAACAAGTTACATTATGTGGCTTTATTTTTGGACCTTAATTATAAATCCTAAAAGTTCATACCATCACATAAAAGAGAAGATTATAATGCAAATAAAACTATAGATGATAATGGTGAAATACATAGCAAACGACTCAAAACTGGTACATCACCATCAGATTCTTATCTTTCTACACATAGAGATAGCTCTGACGATGACACATGTAATTAGAATGATGTCGAAACAGAACTAAATTAGTATGTTAAATTAAAATTCGGAAATGTAGATGACATTTTAGGATTTTGGAAAAACAGTGTAAATACGCCACTGTTAAAAAACTTGAGAAATTTTAAACATACCGGCAAGTTCCGCTACAAGCGAAAGAGTGCTTTCTACAGCCTGGCGAATTTTAGAAAAGCGCAGAATTCGACTTAACGCTGAAAATGTTGATTACATATTATTTTTAAATTAACATTTTAATGTGTAGATGTGTAGATGAACTTATTATTCTAATAAAAGTGATGATTTTGTTTTGTATACTCGACTTAACACTGAAAATGTTGATTACGTTTTAAATTTAAACCAATTTATTGTGTACTTGTGTAGATGAACTTATTATTTTAATAAAAGTAATGTTTTTTTGTATACTCGCCTTAACGCTGTAAATGTTGATCCTTGTACGTAAAAGTACTTTCAAACATACGAATTAAAAGTGTTGCCTAGCAACATATACCTTCTGTACTCATACCAATAAGGGAAACGTCAATTCCAATGACAGCTTTTGGTATTTAAAGTAATGTCTTTGAAGACAGCTGCAAGAAATATATTTACGAGATATATCAGTATTTATCCCTTGTCGAAGTTATTGTAGTCAATTTTCATTTTTTTTCTTTTTATGTCAGCTATTTTGATTGCAACATATCACTTAAATTATGTCAGGTGCAAAACATATTTTTAGTTATCTTTAGGGTTTTTTCATTGGTTTAAAATTTGAACATTCTGTTCTATCTGAATTTAAATTTTGAAATAAAAGCTGCGTGTCACGTCGTGAGTGGCGTGTCACGCCGTGAACGTGAGTGAACGTGAGCATGAACGTGCGTGAACGTGACTGTTTAAAGCAAGCGTGAAACGTGCGTGACGTGAGCGAAAATTCACTCACGCGCCCATCTCTACAAGGAAGTACGTACATTCGTCTAGTTCCTAGAAAATAGTATTTAACATTACTAGCTTCGTAAGAGGGTTTTCACTGGCGAACAGAAGGATATGACTGGCGAGCCAGTCACCTTCTTGAGCCAGTAAAACCTGTTACCTTGCGTGTATTGTAGAATATTTTGTTTGTTCCTCACTTGTAAATAACTAGAAATTTACCATTTATTCAAAATGTCAAACTGACAAGCAACTAAATTCATCAATATGACACATACTAATGAAGACAAATCCGGCTTTACACGCTATCATTTATCTATGAGCACGCTTGTAAAATTTTACTGGCTAGCCAGTAAAAAATTTACTGGCTAGCCAGTTAAGAAACATTTTCAAGGTGAATACAGTGACTTGATAAATTGATGTTTACAAGTGAGGAACAAATAATAGTATTTAACATTACAAGCCAGGTAAAACAGGTTTTACTGGCGATAGGATTGGGATGACTGGCGAACCGTTAGGCGAGCCTGTCATATCCTTGAGCCAGTAAAAATGGTTACCTGGCGTGTATTGTTGAATGTTTTATTTGTTCCTCACTTGTAAATAACTAGAAATTCACCATTTATTCAAAATGTCAAACTGACAAGCAACTAAATTAATCAATATGACACATACTAAGGAAGACCACTCTGGCTTTGCATGCTATCATTTATCTATGAGCACGCTTGTAAAATATAACTGGCTAGCCAGTAAAGAATTTACTGGCTAGCCAGTTAAGAAACATTTTCAAGGTGAATACAGTGACTTGATAAATTGATGTTTACAAGTGAGGAACAAATAAAATATTTAAGTTGCGAAGAACTCTTGCAAATTATAGTCAAGGTGCTGATGTGTATCGCAATTTTTACTTCCTTTTACGATAAAGGAAGTATTGGATTCACCCCAAAAATTCGAAATTGAGTTTTCAACAGATCTTCACGTTTTAGAGTCTCCTGAACCCAAAAAACGTGTTTTTGTTCATTGGTCTGTCTGCCTGTGAACAGAATATCTCAAAAACGAACAGAAGTATGGCGTTGAAACTTCATATATATAAGTTTTGTGTACTATCTAGATGCGATAGCAAGATTTTGAAGAAAATCGCATAATCGGAAGAATGGTGTTTACTCTTGTGATTTTTCAGTTTTTTTCGATTTTTTCGAAAACGGATCTAACGATTTGTTTCAAACTTTATATATGAGATAGGTAATTTTCCAGTTGAATACCTCTAAAATGGGTTTTTTTCGTTGTTTTTCTATTTTTTATTAACTCCTATTTCAAATAGAACACTCGGTATATTATTACATTTTTGAATTCAGTTAAAAATTTTAGAGAAAATTTGTCTCTTGAACTAATGCTCCATTTTGTACCGTTTTTATAGAATTTGTAATTTTTGAAAATTTTTGACAAATGCTTAAAAATCAAACATCAAATTTTTGGCTAATTATAAGATGGCCGTAAAAGGAAGTTGTGTGCGTGTATCACACCAGATTTTTATTAATCAATGCAGGCGAGGCGTGTGACAAAGCAAACTTTAAATGAATATTTCTATAAAAACCAACACAGAAAAACTTGAGAGATCCTATAGAAACTTTCTAAAATGCGTAAGGTGTGTTGATTAGTTTGAAATTAATTGAAAATACAGTATGTCTTGGTTATGTTGGCACAATATGGGAAGCTTATGTTTGTATTTATATCATCCAAAATCACAGCGTACACTACAAGATTACCAATCACTATGTAATCTAATATTTCTGTATAGTATGATCAAAAATTATTTTCATCTACTATGGCTGTGGAATATTTTCTAATTTATGAATCCAATTATAAATCACTTAAAAATCAAATGTCAAATTTGACATGTAAGTATAAATGTAGTTGCATTTATAAATTAGGAAATATTCCATAGCCATACTAGATGAAAATATTTTTTGATCATACTTTATTATGTACACTTGTGCTCATAAAAATGGAATACAAGTATTGCAAACGACTTTTGTAATATTTTAATTTTGTAATACCTGTTGGTTTGAAACATCGATAAAGTGACATTGTTTGCTGTATTACAACAAAATAGTAAAATAAGAATATGGTATACAAAATTTATTTAATAATGCAAATAATACGACTTTTCAAATCAGTCCAACAGTAAGTGTATTCCATTTTTATGAGCACGAGTGTATGTATGTATTATCGGTAACCTCATTTTACTTTGCGATGTATAGGCTGGTGCTTTATACGCTTGCGCCTGGCGATACTATGTTCAACTTGCTCCAGATTTGAGTTACAAAGTTGGAGCGCGGCTTTGTGCTTGCGCAGCAACCATTGTGTAAGGTGTGTGTCATGGTGATGTGTTGACATTGTTACTCTATCTCTTAGGTCTGCGGTTCTGAGTAGATCACAGTTAATTTGGTGCCCAACTGTGATTGGTCTCACCGATACCGATTCCAATCGCCAAGGCTGCTGAAAAATTCCGGCCTTCGCAGGATTCGAACCGAGGACTTGTTTAATGCAAGCCTAGCGCTTTCCCAACTGGGCTACCCGGCTTCTTCTAATAGTAATTTACGTTGCAATTACGAAATTAAGGACTTTTTTTGGAGGAATCGAAGTTTACGACCGAGCGAGAGAGGCACATAAATAAGGCAAGTCTGAAAGTCCGCTTTCATACAAGTTACATACATTAAGTTTTGGTTCTACTGTTTTGGAAGCATCTTTTATTATTAAAAAATCTGGTGTGATACGCTTACACAACTTCTTTTTACAGTGAACTTATAATTAGCGAAAAATTTGATTTTAAATTTTTAAGCATTTGTCAGAAATTTTCAAAAATTACAAAATTCTACAAAAACGGTACAAAATAGAGCGTTAGTTAAATTGACAAATTTTCTCTAAAATTTCAAGCTGAATTCAAAAATGTAGTAATATACCGGGGGTTGTATTTAAAATAGGAGCTAATAAAAACATAGAAATCCATTTTAGAAGTATTCAACTGGAGAATCACCTATCTCACATCAATACGTTTTAAAAAAATCGTTACAGCCGTTTTTGAAAAAATCGAAAAAAACTGAAAAATCACAAGAGTAAACACCTTCTTCTGGTTTTGCGATTTTCTTCATAAGCTTGCTGTCGCATCTGTATAGTACAGAAAACTTATATATGACGTTTCAACGGCATACCTCTTTTCATTTTTGAGATATTCTGCTCACAAACACACATACAGACAGACACACAGACTAATGAACCAAAACATGTTTTTTGGGTTTAGGGGACTCTAAAACGTGAAGATCTGCTGAAAACTCAGTTTAAAATTTTTGGGGTGAATCCAATACTTCCTTTATCGTAAAAGGAAGTAAAAATGACAATTTAATCGAAGGGGTCGGATGGCAGTGGCAGTGTGTATTTTGATTTCGACCAATGCAGCATTCATTTTTGTTGCTATGGTTGTTATTGGTTGTTATTGTAAGTAAAAGGCGTTAGCGCGCAAAAGTGGGTGTTTTCGGCCGCTAAACGCTACCGAAATTGGTAGCTTTTCGATGCAGTTAAACAAAAAATAATTAATCGATCATTAGATTTATACTTGAGTGGGTAAAAGTCCTGCATTGTTTTTGAAGATTGCTGAAAGTGTATATGAGTTATTAATATTTTACGTTATGTTAAAAGAATTAAAAAGAGGTAAACTAAAAACCCCTCTTGATGACATTTCAAATAGCACCTGTTCTGGATTTCAGATAAAATTTTTCCAATTTATTGATACCAAAGGTACAACACGTAGAGCGCTTTACTAACACTGCTTAGTTGTATACACTAGCCGTATAGCGGTATAGCTCAAAAATGATTTGTTGGAGGAAGTCGATATTTTGCATGCGGATTATGTTGTTAGATCATTTTCGACCTCTTTCGTTTTGCTCAAAATTACGTTTATTTGTCGCCCGAATTCTTACTGATTACGGCCCTGTACTAGTTACATTTAAATTTATTCCGGCGGGCATTGAAATGCTTGCGCTTCGTATTTGTTTTCTTAAGTAACCAATTCTTGAACGCTGGCGCAAGGCCATAGTAAGATTTCTTTCCTCGAAACTATATTATAAATATTACCGTTTATGTTGCATTTGCCGAATTGGGTCCGTGAATTCATTCTTTAATGCAGGAACCGAACGCCTGCACAAGGCCGACGTGAAGTTTCATTCCTGGAAATTAGATTGTAAAATGATACCTTTTCTTAGCTTCTTGAATTGCGCCCCTCGCTCGCTGAAAGCGCTGATTAGGTTGTCGAAGGTTCTAGAGTTGTTCGTGTTAATTGTTCCTTGTTTCTTTTGCAAGGCTGGCAGGTTCTTTGTTCTGAAGGAATGAGATCATTCTGCGCGGGGGTGACCATCGTTTTTTTACAGCGCGTTTCTGAATTAATTGGCATCGAGCTGTGAACCACAACTAACGTGCAAGTTCTTGTCGCTCCCGGGCCGCGTGTGCTTGCGGTCCGGGATGCGTTCTGTGGACGCAGTGTAGTTTCGTGTTCCAAGTTTTGTGAACCTTGTGATCTTCACGCAATTAAATTTTGATTTGGAGTTCAGCTTAGACCCCGATAATAGTTGGTTGACTGTAACTCAAAGTTTTCGGTAGCGCGGGCTAAGGGCGATGTTTCGTTAAGCGGTTTCAAATTATTGGCGAGGCGCCTTCTATCGGCTTTTGCCCTCCAGCAAGGAGTGGAAAAGCAAGTTGCACCCTTTTGCACATTCAACAAAGGTGTCCTCATAAGCCTACAATACTTTTCATATCAGTGGAAAAAGTTTCGGCAAATCTGTTGCGAATTCTGTGAAGCCGTGTTAAAGTTGAAGTTACCCGTCACCCGCCGCTGGCTGCCATCCTTCTTCGTGGGGTAAACCGACCCTCTGGCCCTCCGTACCGAATTGGCCCCTGTACAACCCTTTCGTTCCCATTTGGGGAGCCCGCTACACCTCTGCAACGTCTCATCGGCCTTCGCCGAGGCGGAGTTCGTAACTATCGCCAACCCCAAATAACGTGCTTACAGCTACCAGGTAGGAGCTATATATTACACCAATTGTGTTCTTGTGCCTAATTAAGCTGCGACTATATTTGTTATGTGTTTTTCCGGGAGTTCGTAAATATTGCGCCCGTTCACTTAAAGCTTAAGCTTATGTTTTGATTTGCTTGTTGTTAACCAGGGGCTTCACCCCTGTTATCTATTTCGTTTTGTCCGTTGTGTAACCACATATTTAGACCATAAGGTAACTTTGCGTGGGAGCCCCTTTTATATTCATGTAGGGTGTTATATTCATGTAGGGTGTGTCTTTTCTCTTTATTAAGCTTGAATTCACCTCCGGGTGATTATTATCAATGTAAAGATTTGTGTAAACTTTAATTCTTTAAACAATAAACCCATTAAAGTCAATTTGATTATGTGTTGAGTTCTGAACCCCTTCTGGGTCATTAATTAATCCAGTGTGGCAAAGGCCCAGTGTAATTTGCAATGTAAAGCTGAAAGTACGCCTTTTTGATAAGCAAGCCCCAAGCCCTGGGCCATTCAGTGTTCTTTTGTTATTCTTTAGTGACCTTGCAGGTAAGTGATTTAACGACAAGGTCACCCGGCTGCTCGGAGGAGGCTTGGTGAACAACAGGCGGAGGTGTTCAGCAACGTACCTGGAGGACTTCTACATAGGCTACGTGTATTGTTCTTGGTTCTAGACACGTTAGCCACCCCTAATCAGAACCAAGTGGCGCTCAGGCATTTCCTTTTCTTTTAAGCAAGCTTTAGGGTGAGTACCCCGCCGGTTTTTCTTTGAGCTTTCGAACCACGCCTTCCCGACTGAGTTAAGTGCGAGCAACCGGAGCAACAAAATCTGCTCCAGCACATTAAGATCTGTGTTCTTTTTAGTAAAGCCGGCGAACCCTGTAGTTTGTACCCGTTTTTGAACAATCAATACGACCTATGTCGATTTGATGAATTAATACCGTAACAATGTGTCACCTGGCACGAAACCGAATATACTTTCGGTCAACTAGATACCGGGTAAATACTTTAAAAAATAAAATGTGTAGTTTTGCTTTAACTGAGGAATAGATAAAAGTAATAATTTGCATATAGCGAAGACTTTAACCTAGACGAAAATAGAAGCCTAACATATATAGGGTAAATGTTGTAATAAAGACAAAAATGGGCAACAATACGGGCATTGTATATAATCCTGTTGCATCGCGCAGATGCGAGGCATTTCTTCCTGGCAGAACGAGGCCAAGGGTCGCCGGCGGGCTGCTGCCAAGCATTGAAATCGCTTTCGCATGCGATGAATTCGAATCCCACCGCCTGGAATGTTTTTTTGTTTACAAATTGATGAAATCAGCATTACCGTTTCCTTTTATTGTTTTAGTATTTTGAGGAACGTTGAGATATTTTTATCTCTAGTTTCCTTCGATTTTTCAAAGTTTTTAGTATCACAACTTCCACTTGTGAGGGATGTTCTGAGTAAAGTCCTTTACATAGTTTTCCTAAAGCTTAAATAAAATGACCCAGGTGAATATTAATTATACACCAAAAACACAATTTTTAAAAATAACGTTACATTTACATATTTCTATGTGTTCTCATATCCACTTCCCGCCGATTTATTTTAAGAATGTATTTCATGTTTTTCATAGCCAGCTCCATCTGTTTCCACTAACACGTTACATAGCTGTTCCAATTCACCTAAAACCGGGTTCTGAGAATGTAGCCCATGGGTGTAGAGAACTTGTATATTCTTATATATAGATACTCTTCATAGGTGCAATGCCAACTAAATCTATAGGAATAAAGTCCTTATCAGGCAGTCTCATTTATCTTCTCACCCTCTCTCACTTTCAGAACAGTCAGACGCTTAGTAGGGACATCTTCAGGCAAATTATTTAATTGTTTGGCATGTATACTACTAAATTGTAGTAATTCTAGGTATTAATAACATCAAGGACTACTCTGTTATTCCCAATTCGTAACAAAGATGGATCATGGGCGCAAACTGATATGAGTAAGGCCAAAGCATTTGCTGCACATCTCCAGGAAGTATTCCAGCCGCTACCATCGAATGATGACGATAATGATATCGATACCTTCCTGTTAGCCCCTTTTCAACTTTCACCTCCCATTAAACCTTTCTCTATTGCAGAAGTTGAAACAATAATTGCTACTCGAACAAACTGTAGAAAAACTCCAGGATATGACTTAATTACTGGGCGAATACTTAAAGAATTGCCTCCTAAAGCTGTCAGATTAATAATGCTGATCTTCAATAGTATTCTGCGGACAGGAATTTTTCCAGCCCAGTGGAAGGTCGCCCAAGTGGTCTCCTGAAGCCTGGGAAACCGAGCAATGACCCAACCTCCTACAAACCCATAAGTTTGTTTTCACTGTTCTCCAAACTTTTTGAATGTATGTTCCTGAAACGGCTCTCCTCCATCATTGAAGACGAAGAACTCATACTCAATCGCAAGCCTTGTCGTGAAGGTTACAATGAATAATCAAGCCTTACTGCAAACAGATTGTGCGAAGTATTTAGGACTGCACCTCGACAAAACATTAACATGGAGAACCCATATCTGGACTAAGAAAAAACAGCTAAACTTAAAAATCAAGTCCTATTACTGGTTACTAGGTAGTAACTCCAAGCTGTCTCTCTCCAATAAACTCTTGGTCTATAAAACCGTTCTAAAGCCAATCTGGAGTTATGGAATCCAGCTTTGGGGCACTGCGTCAAACTCTAACATTGAGATACTGGAACGGTTTCAGTCGAAGACTCTTTGTACCATCTGTGATGCCCCCTACTATATCCCAAATAAAGAAATCAAAGAAGACCTTAATATCAAATCAGTTAAAGAAGAAGTAGTGCAGTGTAGTGCTAAGTATCTTCAGCGATTGGAACTGCACCCTAATCCCCTCGCACTGACTCTGCTTGATAACAGTGACCAAGTGCCTAGACTTACGCGTTTCAAGCCTTTGGATCTTCCTTGCCGCTTTTAATTTGTACCTATATTTTCCATATACATTTGTAAGAAAATTTATTAGGAAGAATGCCACTGTGCGTTTGCTCCTCATGTACATTTCACTGTAATTTACCGTCTTATTTAAATCTGATTTGCTTATTGTTATAACTAACAGATTGCAAATAAACTTTTATTAAAAAAAACTCGGTTATTTGCAAGAGTTATTTTGAAGACTATTGTTTGGATTACACTTTGAAATTTGTTCGTTTGAAGAATGAAGCTGTCCCTTCCTTAAATGTATTTGACTAATATAAAGTATTCCTTATTTTCAGTTAATTAATAGTACTTCTAATAACATTCTCCCTGCTAATCTCCCAACTTCTGATTTTTCCGAAACTTGTACTGTGGATAACCATAAAAATTTAGTGGAACATGTAAAGTTTTACCTACCGAGTTAGAAGAACTTAATCATAAATATGAAAACTATTTATTATGATTGCAAAATGCCGAACAGAAACTAAACAAGCATTCTAAAATTGTAGAAAATGCTACTAAGATTTGTGATGATGCAGAAACGTCAGATGAAAAGGCACAATTTTTATTAAACCTAATTCAAAATTATGATAAAAAAGTTCCCAGGTGGTGTGAGTCATCAATACGCCTTTGCACTATTTGGAGATTTTGTTCCCCAAAAGGATATCAATTCTGTCACAAAAATGTAATCAATCTGCCATCCAAAACAACAATTTCTAGATTTCTCGGCAACTTTAATGGTCAAAATCAATTAATTAAGGATCGCCTTCACACTGATATTGCTCATTTAAAACAGGAAGCAAGAAGACTGTGCTCGTTAATCATAGATGACATGTCCATCAAACAAAAAATGTATTACAGCAGATTTTAAGACTGTATTTATGCCTGCATACTTGTACTTCTAGTTCCATTGAAACAAAAACCTAAAATTGCTAACAAATTGTTATGCTTTGTTGTACATGGACTTTCTGTAACATTCACCATACCTGTTGGATACTTTTTCTATGCATCATTAACAGTAGCAGATTTCCATTCCTTGACCTTAGAAATACTAAAATTAGCGACATATTGTGGGTTGATCGTACTAAGGATTGCAACAGACAATATTTCATCAAACGTAGCTCTATTTAAAAAGTTAAGTGGAGGGTCAATAAAAAATTTTATTGAACATCCTTGTCTTGAACAGTTACCCATATTTTTATCAGTTGATTACTGTCATGCTCTAAAAAATGCACGAAATCAATTTTTGGCTCATGATATGTGCTCTCCAAACGGTATAATTTCTTCTTCACATGTAAAATTTTTACACGATCTGCAAAAAGGATTACCAATAAAACCTATAAGGTTTTTGACAAGAAACATTTATATCCATCTAAGTTTGAAAAAATGAACTTCCTTCGAGCTATACAAATATTTTCACCAACAATAACTGCCGCACTAAAATTCCTAAAAGACTCTGGAAATGATGGGTTTACTGATGTCGATGCGACTGTATTTTACATGGAAACTTTGTATCACTTTTTTAAAATTCACAATGTTTCACACAGGTCACAATACGTTCGTGCTTTGGATGACAGCATAGCACCTTATGTAGATATATCCGATGAACGGTTGCACTGCCTAGAGGAAACATTTCCAAATTATATAGATGCCATTCAACAGTTGTCTGCTGATAATGGTGCGCAGGGACTAACGAAGAAATTGCACATGCTTTACTGCACAAAGCACCAGTTTATGTGTGAAATTGTGAAATGCAAGTGACACCAGTATTTATTCTGCATCTGTGGCTTTCCTTGCTGGGTCCATTATCATGAAATTGCAACAGAAAATTAACTGTGCAATTTGTATCACGTCTCTTCTTTCTTACACTATTCCAGGACTTTTATTACAATTAATAACTCTTCAAAATCGTGGAAATTTAACATATCCAAATGAATTATTTGTTGGCCTTATTCAGAAGATAGCAAATATAACACAAGAAGCTAAAATACCTGACAAAAATTTAAAGACATTCTGCAGCCCTGTTTGTTTAAGACTTGTTTAATCGTATGTCCTGCACATAAGAAAGAAGTATGCGATTTAATTATTTTGATGGCTAGGAACAGGGGCGTAACTACTGCCATATCTGCCGTATCAATGATACAGGGCCCACGACCCAGGGGGGCCCATCAGTTGCAGTTCCCAAGCTCTCAAAAAATAGTATGTATCATATACATTTAATTTGGAAACTTTTGCTTATGCCACATTTAAGAATTTAGGTAAATATAGGCGGAAGGTGTTTGACTGCCCCCCCCCCCCACCCCCACCTTACAATCACGAATAGAATGTGCTCGACCAGAACCACCTTAACTTACAAGCCGGAGCATAGGTACACTGGCAACGTCGTGTCGGGGGCCGACATAGTTTGACCGTACATGTAAAGAGCTGTTATTTATTTTATGTTCTGCACCTATTATTGGTAATATTTAATAACAATAAGACGTCTACAGACATTTCAATGTAAGTACAATTTCTGTATAACTAATAGAATATGAAATGTACCTAATCCATGTAAGTATATAATATTGATAATGAAATATTAAATTTACAGTAGCGGACTAACAGTAATTTGCATAATATCTGATGGTAACCGAGTTAACGTAAATATGTTCGAATTATTATACAAATATTTCAGTCCAGGCGGTGCTAATGATGGTATCTGTTTCAAAATTACTAATCCATACGTTCCAAATATACCAATTTTTTATGTATGATACGGTACATATTTATTTTTAAAAATATAAGAAATAACTGGTTGAATCAAAAAGATGGGGATAAAACATTTATATTTCCTTCTTTTAACAATATTGATGATTGTGATTTACAGAAAGCTTATTTACTTCAGTGATCTCCGTAACCTTTTATGGAAAACATAGTAAGGCTACTAAACTAATTGCGACTGCTTCTAAATTAAATTACAAAACTGTATATCCAAATAAATTTGAGAAGCAAAAGGTTAAACTAGTAGAAAATGTTTTTCATGAAACAACAATTGCATCTTTACAAAGTAGCAGTCTAGATAAAAATAGTACAGTTACATTTTTAAAAATTATAAATAAATGGTGGAGAATTATTAATATAAAAAGTAAAATAAAGGGGTTATGTAAACGAGATAGCAATCAGTTGCCATTTATCAGCACTGATGATTCACGGTTTGAGTTTCTAAACAAATTTTTGGTTTGGTTGGAAAAATAGAAAACCCTGGGGAGTAACAGCCTAACATTAGATAGTTTTAAAGCCATAATTCAGAGCACCCGGGTATTAATAGAAGTATTACAATTTCGCCTTGTTACAGTAAAAGCAAGTTATGTTCTGACAGGCAAATTTCAATGTGATTGTATAGAACGCCGGTTCGGTAGATATCGCCCACTTTCTGGTTGTAGCTATAAAGTGTCTGTACAGATGGTTATGGAGTCAGAAAAAAATACGCTTAAAGAGTGTTTTACTCTAGTGACAAGATTTGCTGAAGGAGATGATTATGCACAAATTTGGTTTTTAGAAAAGCCATGTACACATCAATCGTTTCCTTTATTTAAAAAACTTTTCGATTTTTTCTAATATGATCCTAAACAACTACACCATACAAAGGAAAAGTCTAAAAGATACACATTCTAATATCAATAAAAAAAACCAATTCAAAACCTACAGGGGCAAAGGTAAAGAAATATTTGAATAAATTTGATTCGAAAAAGAATAGAAAGCTGTCTATATCTCATTAATATTTATGTATTAATTTCTGTTTTCCTAACAATTAATTGGCAATGTAATAGCATTAGTGTATTATTTCTTTTTATTGTACCCTATACCTATAATTTTTAAAATAAATATATATAAACTTACTTGATCATATATTTTACTTATTGATTTTATAGAAATTATTCGTTTCTCTCACATTTAACAAGTGCGAGTTTGAATTCGCGCCATTTTCTAGGCCCCCTAATAGCGCGAAGTGCGACGTTGCCATTTCAATGCTCCGGCTTGGAAGTTAAGGTGGTTCTGGCTCGACCCCGGCGCAGCCGCAATCTCCTGAACAGATCCATACAATTAAAGAATTAATATTAATAAAATTTAATAGTATGGCTTCAAACAAATAACTGCTTGTATGCTGTTTTTGACAATTCCTGTTACGGTAGCAATAGCAGAAAGCAGCTTTTCAAAATTAAAACTTATCAAAAACTACTTAAGATGTACGATGACACAAGAAGGGCTATCGGATTTAGGTATATTATTTAACGAAAAAAGTTTAAAAAATTAAAATCATCTCTAAATATGGAAAGCCTTATAAAAATTTTCGCCGAGAAAAACGTTCGGAGAGTAACTCTGTAAATAATTATTATTTACTTTAACCTTGTTTCTTGTTATTTAACATTTACTTATGTAGATATATGTAAACTGTAAACTATGATTTACACTTATTTTTACATATGTCCATTAGTAAAAATATGTAATTAAATTTTACTTTTTAATTAGTTTTTATAATTATATTTCGTTTTGCTATTAACTTATTTATTCTCTTATTTTACTCACCTGTTTAACAATAAAACCGTTACCAGTTATTTACGTGAAAAGTATTGGAAGTGAGAGTAAGCCTTGGAAGCCTTTTAATCCAGTACACTTTCAGTACGAGCTCCTTACAATATTTCTTGTTACATCGTTAAATTGTCAGAAGATTTTCAAGCTGATACAATAATAGAGTAGTTTAAGCTTCAAGTAGTGGCGCCCAGTGTCACAGACCAGGCGTTTCTAATTTTGCCGATAACTCTGAAATTTGTCGAAAGGTAGAGTTGCACGGTTTAGTAGCTGAGACGTAGGTATGCTAGAAAACCTCTGTGTATCTGGTTATTACTGTTTTACAGTATTAGCACCATAAAGCAATTCTCATGGAATTACGCACTCGCAGCTACACAGCTTGTTTGTAACTTTTTCCATTTGCTTCTTACAATACTATTGTTGTAATTTACTACTACCGTTTTAGTACTACATATGTATGTACTGTAGAACGGGGTAATACGGAATGAAATTTTTAGTTTTATTTATTATCAGATTAATTACTAGAACAATTATAATAAATAAAATTCACTTTTTTAGTGTACTACTATTAAAACACATTTAAACACACAACTTTAGAAAAATCAAACTAGGCCCCAAAAAATATATCATAATTATCATCTTGGAGGTGTACGATAATTTTATTTTGTAAAAATTCATATTTCATGTCACATTGTCCCCATCATATAAATAAAGGAGAACGATCCAAACGTGTGTGTCCGTCACGACAATTGCAGACGCGATGTCCCCCATTTGCGTTTGCATTCATTTCGCCGTCGCCTCGATTTCGTGACCGGATCGGAGCCCCGAAGGCCCCTTTGGAGAGGGGCGGAGCCCCGAGCGCCCCTTGGAGAGGAGCAGAGCCCCGAGGGCCCCCTTAAAGAGGGACGAAGCCCCGTGAGCCCGAGAGGCAAATCCCCGAAGCCCCTTAAAGAGGGGCGGCGCCCCGAAGGCCCCCTTGGAGAGGGTCGAAGCCCCGATGGCCTCTTTGAGAGGGGCGGAGCCCCAAAGGCCCTCTTGGAGAGAGGCGGATCCCCGGGGGGGCCCTTAGAAAGGGGCGGAGCCCCAAGGATTCCTTGGAGAGGGGCGAAGCCCTGAGGGCCCCCATGAAGAGGGGCGGAGCCCCTTTGGAGAGGGGCGGAGCCCCGATGGCCCCTTGGAAAGGGGCGGAGCCCCAAAGGCCCCCTTGGAGAGGGGCGGAGCTACGTGAGCCCCCTTGGAAAGGGGGGATCTCCGAGGGCCCCATTAGAGAGGGACGGAACCCCGTGAGCCTCCTTGGAGAGGGGCGGATCCCCGAGGGCCCCATTTTAAGCAATTATTCTCTCTTCAAATGATAACAGATCTCCTTTAGATGGTTAACATCAATTAAAACTTGCACGGGTGTTTATCTACAAATAACTCCTGTTTTATCAAAAAAAACTGTTTTAAAACGGTGATACTGAAACTAACAATAATGGTTTTCAGTTGAAAACGTCTGAAATGTTACTGAAATATGACTACAAATACCTGTGTAAACTGCAGGAGTCGTACTTACTTTATTTTTGTGTATAAAATAACACAAGTGTACATCAATGATGATACAATATTTATTTGAATGCTTAGGCCGTGTTCAGTAACTGAGCTACTTTAGATAATTTATAAAATGTCAATGTCTTATTTTGACATTAGTAACTTTTTGTAACTAAATATGCTTACACTGCTAAAAATATTGAATAGGACATTGAAGCGACTCTTAATGGCGGATTTTAAAACAACCAATCAGAAACAGGACCAAAATTGACCACACTGTCATTAATATAGGCACTGTACTGTGTATCTGTCAACACGTTAGTTCGTGGTGTGTACTTTTGTGATATTTGTGTGGTCATCCATGTTGTCTCGAGATGCCAACCATTATTCCTTTTTCGCCTTCTGTTGGCATGAAACCGGTGACACCAATAACTCGGCAGAAGCGATGAGATTAAGAATCGAAAAATCGATGTAAGATCGAGAATCGAACTGATCTAGGAAATTGGCGAAACTGACGAAATGTTTAGCAGAGGTTTTTCAAATTTGGCATCTCGAGGCACATACGATGACGTGTTGATCGTATGGGACTTTTTTGACGTGTTTTTTTTAGACTATGTCGACAATTATTAGTAGTGCGATGGCTCCTCTTGGAGCCTTTCAACGGTTAGGTGAAAGCAGTGTGTAACAAGTGTGTAACAGAACGGAATGGCCCTACGTAATAGGCCTAAAAATGGTGGTAAATTGAATAGGATAGACCGCGCAATAGCGCGCGCAGCCCCGTTTATAATATTATAACAAAGAATGCCTAAAATACATATTTAAAAAAAATGAAGGCAAAATTTGATCATACTTTCTCTTGGGTATTTCGCCACACTACAAAATGAAAAATATTAAGCCAATACCTAAAATTAAACAACCAACTGAAATTAAAGACTTAGGTTCAATAAGTATACTGCCGTCGCTTTCTAAAATTCTTGAAAGAGTTATCCATAGTCAATTAAGTATTCATATTAGCCAGCATAATTTTCTGCCACCTGTGCAATCGGGTTTCAGGCCAGGATACAGTTGTACAACAGCACTTTTACAGGTAACGGATGATATCTTAGCTGCAACTGACCGAGGGAACGTTACAGTTCTTGTCTTACTAGATTATAGTAAGGCCTTTTACACAGTTAACCATGCTACTTTGATTTCAATCTTAAAATATATAGGCGTTGGTCCTACTGCGTTGTCGCTAATGGAGTGCTACTTGAGTAATAGGTCACAAACTGTTAATTTGAATAATGAATTTTCCGGTATGTTACAAGTGTCTCGAGGCGTTCCGCAAGGATCTATATTGGAACCCTTATTATACTCACTATATACTTCCATTTTTATGAATCATATACAATTCTGTAAAGTTCACATTTATGCTGATGACACGCAATTGTACCTATCGTTTAATGCTTCTGATTGGGAGAAGTTAATGGATGAGATAAATTCTGATCTTAATTATATTTATGTCCTACCAGTACATTAATTGAAATTAATGACTCTATTTTAAGGTATCTTAGATACAAAATAACGCTCCAGGGCAATTATTTTCTTCATAAGAACACTAGGGTTATTATGAAAAATTAACAGTATTTGTTTCCATGGATATGCACCACTGTCACAATGAAAATTAATGACAGCTCAGCTAATGTCACAAATCTAACTTAGATCAGCTAACTAGATCAATCTTAAATACTATATCATAGTAATTATATGAATTGAATATGAATATGAATTAGGTAAGAAAATTGGTAGGACATAAAACCTTGAAGGCACCACGGGCATTATGAGCTAAGAGCCCGCGATTGTTGTACACACCTCGGGCCAAAGCCCCTCGGTTAGTACACTAACAATCTTGGGCTCTTATTTTACTTATAATGCCCTTAGTACCTTAATAACTATTATGAGGCTTCTGTTCAGCACTCACTAAAAATTAACCCTGACAAATCAACAGTGCTATTATTTGGCAATAAAAACATGGCAGTTACTTAGCTCCTTTATTAAACATTCATTTTAATAATGTACAAATCCCTGTTGTAAGAGCTAAGGACTAATATTAGATAATTCTTTCCGTTATCGAGACCAAATTTCTAAGTACTACATTTGTCAGGGTTATCAACACATAAAGCAACTGTATCCACATAGATCTTATTTAAGCATACAGATAAAAAAAAGGGTTTGTGAGGCTTTTGTGTTGTCACAGTTTAATTATTGTGCACCTCTTTATCATGCTGCAATAGAAGCAGCGACTGCTGATCGCATACAGAAAATTCAAAATGCATGTCTAAGATTTATCTACGGAATTCGAAAATTTGATCGTATATCTTACAAACTTGTAGACTCTGGTTGGCTGAACATGAAAAATCGTAGATAATTACAATGTCAAAGTCTCTATCATCAAATTCTAACGACTAAAACTCCGGCGTATTTTATAATAAAATAACTTTTAGGACTGATATTCATAATATTTCTACAAGGTTTAGAGGGGTTATATCACCGCCATCCCACTCCTCGGCTTTATACGAAAGATCGTTTTCTTTTCAAATTTATGTTATGTATAACAGCCTTCCTAATTGTTATAAAACATACAAACAGCAACATCTTAAAACCAAATTGCGTGACGACTTGTTTCGGAAACAGCCCCAGAATTAAGTATTAATAATTACTTGTGCTATTTTTTTGTTAGCTTGGACGACACTGCAGCATCAAAATCTTTAATATATGCGCAATGAGCTATTACAGAATTGTATTTCTTAAGTTGTAGATAGTAGGAATTATTTCCGCATAATATGACTATTTTCGTATGTACTGAAGGTTTAGGTGGTAGAACAGAAAACAATATTTATTGTTCTCTGAACCTCGTCTTCTGGTTTTCTGATTCTACCTAATCACCCTTGTCGTACTTATAATAGTTTACTTTGTAATTTGATAGTTCAGAAAATAAAGATTCTTTATTATTATTATTATTATATGAACCACTTCAGCCTACGTATGTTTATAATCAAGCGGATGTGGATGGTCATTTGGTCCACCGATGCCACGTATATAAGGAAAAAAAATCGATTACATCTTGATTAATTCTACTAGTTAAAAGATATTCTAGCGGTTATTTACATATTGAAATAATTAAAGTAGACTTCTGTCTGATAATAATTTGCCCTTTTGAAAAGAGCTGGTGTTTGCCTACTCTTATTAATTGAACTAACTGCGATGTCTTGTTTATAATATTCATTATATCGAACCAATCATTAAGTGTTTGCATTACGTTAGAAATTTTTTCCCAAGGATAATTTAACAGTAAATGTTCATTTCTTCCTAAATACGCAATGGCTTTTGCAACGCAATTGGATAATAATTGAACAGCTGGCCGTACTTCTTGTCTCTGGGATCCTTTAACATCTAAATGATACCGGGTAAGTTTGTAGGTAAGCGTTAATTCAGAAACTGAACTCCCTAGCAAAACTTCAAAACCAATCTTATTAATTATTAAATTATCAACAATTAATCTCGAATCTAAAATATGGTTGCGATCAAGTTTTATGAGATGCGTTGCATCTGCAAACACATAAATATTTAAAGAATTATCACTTGGATGTTAAAAAAAACAATTTTTTTCGTAGCCAATTCCAAGCTCCGATAATAATTTTCTATTACTGGGGCCCATATGACTTGCAAATGCCACTATAATAAATCCTACATTGTGGAGATTAACAATAATTTCATTAAGAATTGTACATGTCAAAAACGAATAATAGAGACACGTTGTTACGTTCGTACGTATTACAATAATAAATTTAAGTTAGCTCTCAATGTCTCAATGATCAACTTTAAATGAACGGCTCGCAGATGACGTCATGCGCGGCCAAGTCGGTTTTAAGGTGAATTAGCTGACATACTGTGTTTAGGTGCATCGTGCTACCCTTCTTAGAATGCGGCAACAATGTGGCAACATGGGCAATTTATCTTCGCGCTGGAGTGATCAGCTGGTTTCAGGTAGAAAAACCCGAAAGGATGTTTGCTTTCTGTAAATTAATTCGTGAAACGTGGGTATGCAACACATTTAACAACCTATACGTTGAAACCTATATGGCTGAGCCTCTTCTAATTATATGCTCTTTGGTAAAAGCATGGTTTTATCGTGTATATCTTACCTGTTTTCTTTTTATTTTTGGAATGGCATTATTTTTCAAGTTTTGTCTGTCTTGTGAATCAAGCAAATAATCAGTGGCAGCGAAGTGCAATGATCTCTCACTAGGAAGTTCAAAGACATCTTAAATAGAAATTACGATTTGAAGTTACTAATTTATAATACATTTATCCGTTCGTTGACACTAACTAAATAATATAGTAATTTGAACTTAAATTTCTATCACAAGCCTCTACCAATGGAGAAAGACTTAATTTTAAATCAAAGTCTATTTGGCGCGAAATTTGAAAATTATAACTAACCGCTGTTAACATAATTAGCAATGGAAATTTGTCTCAATATTTATGCATCCATTATTAAGAATTTTTATTCACCACATCACCGGTAGCTTTCATATTTTTCCCCTTGCGTGATAGCCTGTATCCAGCCACAAACATTTTCCATATTTGATGGAAATTCGTGATAGGAGACATTTTTCCTATCCCTAGTTCCATACGAAGGAATGCAACAAGACATTTTCAAAATTGTGCCAACCAAACACAACCTTTCAAATTTGAAACGTCAAATTGTGTCAATTGGCGCCAATAGGCAAAATGTGAACTATTGCAATAAATGTCAAAACACGCTAGCTGGCAGGCTTTGTATATGTACACAGGCATGGCCAGCTTCATCCATACCCGCTGACGCGTGGTCGTGGCCATTCCAATTTGAATTTTAAATTTTTGACAGGTCCTCCCCTCAGAGCCCTCGTCGGGTGTATGTGTACCTACTATCTAAGCCAAACCACTGGTTTGATTCTATGCTTTTGTTATTACTTGTCATCACCGTGCCTGTCATTTATAATATGATAAAAGTGTTAAATGAGGTAATTAATTTATTATTGATGTTATCAGTTGTCAATATACAGTGGATGTTATGGAATAAATTGCAGATTTTGAAAAAATGGCGCAAAAGTTTAGGTTAGGACTTCGTCAAGGGAAGTTAATACTCTAGTGTAATTGTTTATACTGCCGTATAATTTAGTGTAAGCTAAAAAAACTTAAATAATTTAGGTAACATTTAATAAAATTATAAAGATTAGGTAGTCTCCTCTGTAACGTATAGAGGAATGAAAATACACATGATTCGTTGAAGAACGTAACCTCACGTTCAATGAAGAGTTCTGAAAAATGTTGATTGTTAATTGAAAAACTTGTAAATAACAAAACAATATAATTTCAGGGGAAAATTTCGCGTACTTTCACAAGTAAGTTTGGTGTTCCAAGCAAGGATAATCCAAATTCTCAGGTGGAAAATGGTCTTAATATTAGATGCAATATTAGAAGGAATCAGCTTTGCCCAAGCTTCTACAGAAGAAGAAAACCATAATGGATACCTTATTAATGGCAACTAGTTACAAATATCATTTTACTGAAACGTGTCAACTGACGTTTAGGTTTCCTTGTGTCCAGGCCAAACACGTTCAATACGAGGGTGTGCTGAAAAGTTCCTGGCTTTACATTGAAAGCAACGTGCTAGCGAAATATGAAACACATTTTATTCAACGTACTCCACCCTCAAGCTAACACATTGAGCACAACGCTTTTCCAGTTTTCTTAACCCTTCCAAATAGAAGTGGGACGGTTGCTCCTCAAAAAACGCCTGCGTAGTTGCGATGACTTTCTCATTGGAGCCAAACTTGGTACCCTTCAGGTTTTTCTTCAGCTGTGGGAAGAGGTGTTAATCCGAACGGGCTAGATCTGGGGAATAGGGCGGTTGGTTCAACAATTTGAAGCCAATTTGGTCGATTTTCGTCAGGGTGTGGTGAGCGGTATGGGTAGATGCATGCACCGCCATGTCTGCTTTGTTCATGCGTGGAATGAAAACTCTCCCACGTACGATTATTACTGTGCATGCGCGCTACTGAATAGTTAAAACATGCTGCAGTATGGTTTACACGGGTCTAACTTACTCGATTAGCACCAAAGCCAGGCACTTTTGAGCACAACCTCGTAAATAAATTTAATGGCTCGACAAACTCCAATGCATCTGTACCGAATGTTTGGAACGATAAGCAATAAAATCATTTAAAATAGTGTTACTATCTTGAAATTACTTATACATGCTGATTATTTGCCAATAATTCAACAAATTTCATTTTTAAATCATAATTTAGAATATTATTAGGTTCTTCAAATTACTTGTATGTATTATCGTTAACCTCTTGTTACCTTAGCGGTGTAGAGGCTGGTGAGTAGATAACCAAAGCCGGTTCAGCGACAGGAAGTGACGTCATTTTGGCGGGAAATTCAAATTCGCGCGCAGGTCGTCTGCGCATCGCGCAGCGCAGGTGTCTGCGCAGGTTCCTGCGCAGGTCTGCGCGCGCAGGTGGGGGAAGGGGGCGCCTGCGCAGACATCGAGGGCGGGAGCCGGGGTGCGGGTGCAGGGGGCGGGGGCCGGGGCTGGAAGCCGGGGGCGGGGGCCGGGGACGAGGGCCGGCGGGCGGGGGCCTGAAGCTTTCGAAAATATATTATTATTACAGAAATGAGCACGCAGCGATAAGCTGATAAGAAACCGCAAGAGCTGATAAGCCTGCTGCGGCTGCAAACCGCAAGAACTGATAAGAAACCGCAAGAACTGATAAGAAACCGCAAGAGCTGATAAGGACTTAGCGAGCGTAACCACAGATAAGCGGCAAGCAGTACAGGATGTGACATATATCGGTTAAAGTGTTGTTTGAATGGTTTATTATATCATTAGTTGAAGAGCGGTAAGATGTGGATGTGCTACTCTGAAGCCGCTCGAGCTATACCAACAGATGTGCGCAGTGCTATACAATATCTTCAAGGTTTGTGTGAGGACTTAGCATTCGATGCCGGCCATGAAGCTGTGTATGGAATGGGGTTTTGTGGATTTAGCGACGACGAGCTCTATACGAGACAGAAATTGTATGAAAATGGTGCAGCTGTGTGTGAATTATTTTTAAACAACGCAATAGGAAAAAGACGGTTTATAAACCTGATGGAGGGTCTCGGACTAGGCAACCAGTTGGACGAAGTGTACAAATTTATAGAAATGGAGGAAGAACAGTCTTCGTAGCATACTATATTTACTGTTGTATTATAAAATGTTGTTAGTATGTATCGATACTTTGTATTAAACACACCAAAATGTATCAAATGTTTGTTTTATTTCTAGTAGTAGTAGCTGATGCAGTTAGCGAGCAGAATTCAACATGCGAAGTTGTAAAATACCTGCAAAATTTCGGGTTTTTGAAATCGAACGAAAGTGAACATGGTTTAACGTCAATAGATTTAGTTGTAAATTCGAGCGATTTTATATTTGCTTTAAACAGATTTCAATCATATTATAATCTACCTGTATCGAACACCATTAGCACGGAAGCTCTAGAGTTAATGAGGAAGCCCAGATGCGGTGTTGAGGATACAATAGCGACATACCAACTTCATCGGACAAAGTGGAATGCCGATGTTATAACTTGGACTTTTCATCAGACAACCCTCGAATTGTTTCAAGTAGCTTCAAAGGCTTTCGACATATGGTCACAATATACAAACCTACAGTTTCAATTCAAGTACGAAAGAAATGCTATGATAGCAATCTCTATGAGAGATAAATATCACCTATATACAGCGGTCGATAATGAAAGATGCCCGTTTGATTTTGAGAGTGGTATATTGGCTCACGCATATTTTCCGGATTCTGTGAAGAAAACAGCTGAAATACATATAAATGCACAGGTTGATTGGCATACTGGAGTGAATGATGTGTTACCTGAAGGAAAAACGAGTCTTCTTATTATCTTAACACATGAAATAGGACATGCTTTAGGTATTCGTCATTAGTCAAAAGCAAACACAATCATGTATCCGCATTATTGGACACCCGTTAAAGGTTCTAGCATATCGGACTTTGACCTCTCCCAAGATGATATACTTGCAGTACAAAGTTTATACGGGAAAAGAAATAACATTCCAAGGCGCAGTACTATCACCACCACCACCGCCGCCACCGCAACCACCAAACAGCAACAGCAGAAACAATTGCGAAACAGTCCGGTAAAACAAGCCGAAAAAAAAACCCGATCTCTGTGCACTAACTAAAACAGTTGATAAATTTCTCATAGTTAACCAAGAGCTTTATGTATTTTATGGCAAGTACGTATGGGTAATACATTTAGGTGAAAATACATATCACGAACCTTTACTGATAACTGATTGGTTAACGTTTTTACCGAAAAATTTTACCGAAATCGATGCGGTTTATCAACGTCCAAATGGGGAGATAGTATTTTTCATAGACAATTATATTTAGGTAATAGAAGTCCCCTCGCTCCAACTCACAGCCGGGTACCCAAAAATAAATACGGTTTTAGGACAAAATAAGATACTAAAGATAAACGGCGTTGTTAATACGTACACCGGTCGTACATATATTTTTTATGAACCCAATTTATACATGGAATTGAATGAATGTACATTTAAATATTCGAAATACGGTTCGACAATTAAAGATTTCCCCGGTGTATCGGTGGACTTTACATCTGTTTTTCGATATACGAACGGGCACATATACTTCTTTAATAAAAAGAATTTTTATGAATACAATGAATTTTCAGGTACGCTAGTACAAGCCGGTAAAAAGAATTTCGATATTTTCAGTTTGAATTGTCCGCACGAAGGTATTTTACAACAACTATATAATCTAGTATCAAATCTAATGTCTTTAAAAAAAATAGAAATGTTATGAAACTGCAACTTTGGGTGCATTCTTTCAATTTAACATTGGTTCTTATGGAAAACTAGCACAAATCTGTAGGTTTTTTCGAATTATTGGGGGCCCCGAAAGTAATAGTTCAATTGGCGGTACGTGTATGTGTGTATACATAGAGCTGTAGTATTTCAGCATGTAAAGAAAAATGTACTTTACATCGAACTCGGTAGATGAGCATGAAAGTGACTGTACTTGTGATGATGGTAATCCGAATATGGAAGCATATGAGAAATATTACTACAAGAATCATTTCCACGAATTTTCACATTTATTTCCTTGGTTGGGTTGCGATCGTATGAGTATCACCGTTACGCTGGATGGACATCCGGACTTCAAAACTAATACAAAGATAGAACTCCCAGACGGGTGGAGCTGGTTTTATTACAATGTGATAAAACCTACCGAGGAGCATTTACAAATTTTTGAATTAAAACGTGAATGTGTTAAGAAAATCGTATATGATTTATATTGATGTCAGCATGCAATGAAACTGTGACTTTTGGGTGCATTCTTTCAATTTAACATTGGTTCTTATGGAAAACTAGCACAAATCTGTGGATTTTTTCGAATTATTGGGGGCCCCGGAAGTAATAGTTCAATTGGCGGTACGTGTGTCGGTTTTTAAACAAGTAAAAAGCCTCAACATTTTAACAGTTACAATGTTTGGGTGTGGTGTGAATGGTGCTACCGCCGATAATATAGACGAAGGTATAAGGGTGTTTCTCGAAAAACAAAAACTAAGACGGTCACCTATATTTTGTGATGATGACGATATCGAAATTGAATGGACAACAACCAACGGTGAACCTGAAGCTAAAAGGAAAAAAGTAGAAGACAATAATCAACCACTATTATCATATGATGAAGATATTATTGAATATCCACTAGATTGGTGTTTAGAAGAAGATGAAGAAGAAGAATGTGTTTGTATGATAGGAAATACGAATTTCTTTATCAGTGAAGTATGGGATCATAAAAAAATTATCGAGGTTGGCTTTGGTATAAGGCAAATTGCCCTTGGAAAAACTAACGTTCAACCTATTTTAAGAATTTCGTGTATTGGATGCATGGATATATATGATCGTAAAAGCTACAAAGCAGTACATTTAACGAAGCAACTGTGGCAACAGCTACTGCAATTAGAAACTGAAATATTTCAACAATACGAGTGTTTCTATTATAATTGGCGTGTTTGTGATGAAATCAAAGAATTACTATGTGGCAACGTGTGTCAATGTAGACTGCTGGAAACTGATTTTAAAAAATTGTTTCAAATACGTGACTTGATATCTTATCGTTTAAATCTATTGAATACATACGATATAAATACATACTTTAGTAACACAAACTGCACAACACGGAGAACAGCCCACCAACGAAGGGATTATACAGGACGCCATTCTCTTGTTAAATAAAGAATTAAACTGCGATTCGTATATAATATCCATCGCTTTGGAAATTCTACATTTGCATCCGGATTGTTTTGTGGAAGCTGTTAGACATGCGAGGTGTGATGCAATACCGAAGTGAACAGTTACGCACGCGATTAAAGTTGCATAAAATTAATTTGAATAGGTTAAGAATAATTTTAGACTTGTATTGTATGAAAAAGCGGATGTTTAAACAATTTGAACAGTTGACATTGCACTCTGATCGGTGAAAGATGTTGAATCTTACATCGATAATAGTACTTAGTTTCCTTACCCCCGAGAAGGAATTAATTATAAGTAAGCCTGTTACTGCAACGAGAGCATATATTTATGTGGAATTTGGAAACGACAGTGCAAATCTACCCGCATACAATGAACCATCATCGTGGCCATCAAAATGGACGCCGATGACTATGGATTATTTTTCCGGTGGCCACGAACATTACGTGTATCGTGCAAATTTGGAGAAATTCGAAAATCGTACCGACCATTTCCTGTTCTACAAGATACGTTATCAAATTAACGGCTTGATGGAAGATTTGGATTGGAGAATGGAGGTTTGGAATAAAAATCATACCGATATACTTAGCATCGAGTGGATTTGGCCACCCCAAGATAATAACAACAATTATTATTTTATTATTATAATTCTTCTTTCTTGTCTATTACTAGGTATGTTTATGGCATGTATGTGTACGTGTTATTATTTTAAGTACTGTAACGATGTCGTTTAAATAAATGTATTAAAATATATAGTTGTTTTGTTTGCTTACCGCCAGATGTGAGATACTGAAAAAGTATAAATAGAGTTGAAAACGGCATCGGTCACTTAAATGATTGTTCACCGTAAGCGAGGTAAGGTGAGTGGGAGGGGTTTTGTAAACGATCTCATCAACAAGCTACCTGTTGAATTACACATTCCTGGAGGTTACGAATATTGTGGACCTGGAACTCGTTTAGCGAAAAGACTCGCTAGAGGTGATAAAGGTATAAATCCTCTAGACGCCGCATGTCGTTTGCATGACATCGCATATCGAGATAACAAAGATTTAAGCAGCAGACATCTGGCCGATAGAGAATTAGCTGAAAGAGCGTGGGAGCGTGTTAAATCGAAAGACGCGGGGTTTGGAGAACGGGCTGCAGCGTGGGCAGTAACAACAGCGATGAAAGCAAAAACTAAATTGGGGATGGGCTGTTGCAAATCAAAGAAAAATAAAAAAGTGTCTTTTAAGGGAGGAATTCTACGAAAAGTTATTCAAGCTGTAAAGAATATTGGTAATAAAAAGAATATAATTAAGAAAGCTCTGGCCGTTGCTAAAACTGTTGTTAAGAGTGTTGGTGGTAAACGTAACATTTTGATTCCTCGAGTGTTACCTCTACCTAAACAAGGTGGATTTCTACCTTTTCTGATCCCCTTGTTTGCGGGTTTATCTGCAGCTGGAGCGCTCGCCGGAGGAGCATCCGGTATAGCCAAAGCGGTCAATGATGCTAACGCCGCCAGAAAACAGTTGGACGAAACAGCGCGTCACAATCAATCCATGGAAGCTATAGCTCTCGGAAAGAAGGGAAGCGGTTTGTATTTGAAAAAAACTAAAAAAGGAGGCGGTGCTCTGTACCTTAAACCATATGAAGGAGGGGCAATGTACTTGAAACCGTACAAATAAAAAAACTAATAACACTTTATGAGAGATGGGTTACCTACAAAACCCTGGAAGAATGAGAGTGCAATTGTCAATTTAGATAATAGAAAAGGACCCGGTACGCACTGGGTGTGTTATAAAAAGCGTGGTTCTATAGTTAAATACTATGACAGTTTTGGGAATTTACCGCCACCGTTGGAGGTCGTTGACTACTTTCGGGATTGTAAAATTTATTATAATTACGTTAGAGAGCAGAACTATAATACCGTGATATGTGGTCACCTTTGTCTACATTTTCTATATAAATGATTGTAAATGATAACACATCATAGTCATGTCTGTGCTATTGGTAGTTGAAGGTGTTGGTAACATATTGTATGCTACTTATGCCGAACCGATAAGATTAAATCCTAGACATAGGTATGAGCTTGCTCTAAGGGGATTCTACGGCTGCAATTCGATTAAAAATATCCACCCCGGCAACGATAAGTTTTATTACAAAGATGAGCATGAGCATGTACTCGCCATTCCACACGGTTCATATGAAATCGATCAATTAAGTTCTTATTTAGAAAAACACGTAGACAACACCGTACTAAGAGCAAACAATAATACGCAAAAATGTGAAATTAAATCGATGTATACCGTAGATTTTTCAAAAACCGACTCTATCGGTCGGATGCTAGGATTCAAACCAATCGAGTACAAACCTAACCATACTCACACATCCGAATTGGATATACAGATAATTAAACATACAAACGTCTACATCGAATGCAACATCACACGGGGTTCTTATCGCAACAACTTTCCCGCTCACATCTTATATGGGTTTAGTATTTCCGTGGCGCCTGGGTTTCGTATGGAAAGTGTGCCAACTGCACCTATTTATTTGGAGGTTAATGTCGAAACTATTTATAACATCGAGATCCGTCTCGTGAATCAGAAAGGCGAACTAATAGATTTTGGAGGCGAACAAGCTAGCGTAATCTTAGAATTGAAAGATAATGGGGATAAATTTTAATTATAAAGTAGGAGGTGGTATAACATCAAAGTTTAATCGTCCTCCAGCTTCCGGAGAACTAACACGTGCAGAAAAACCATTTCTAACTTCTATCGGATTGGAAATAGTGCAAGATGGCGGTAGACAAACTAAACGTATTCGAAAAACCGCATTAAGAGGAAGACATTGAGAATTTAAACTATCATACATATCTGCCATATGGGTCAAACACCTATGCCAACTCGGACGAAATCAGAATTCTAATTCAAAATCAAGAACTAATAACCGATATCGGAGAAAGTTTCATTGTAATCGAAGGTAAAATTACCGAAACCGAGAATGGAAAAACGTTCGATTTAACACACAATTTCCCATGCTTTTTATTCGAAGAGATACGCTATGAATTGAACGGTCAAAGGGTGTTTACCAGTCGACTGCCAGGTATAACTGCAGCAATTAAAGGTTTAACATCGTATACGAAAAATGAAAGTGCCGCATTATCTGTAGCCGGATGGCAGCTGGATAATAAACCTATGCAAACCGTACTCGTGGTTAATGCAAAAGAGAAAAAAATTTTCGTTTCTGTTCCATTGAAATTATTCACCGGATTTGCTGAGGATTATAAGCGTTTTATTGTTAATGTACGTCAAGAGTTGATTCTAATACGCTCGAGAAACGATCTAAACTGTTTCCAAGGTGATACCGATAAGGCAAAGATTGAACTCACCTCTATTCAGTGGAAAGTATTGCATGTGGAGCCGAGCGATGCAGCCAAACTACAATTATACAATAAAATTAACCGAAACACTCTGATAACCGTCGCTTTTCGAGAATGGGAACTATATAATTTACCTGCTCTTAAACAGGCCAAATCCGATGTGTGGGCTATTAAGACATCCACACATTTGGAAAAACCCCGATACGTTTTGGTTGCTTTTCAGAAAAACAAATTGAATAATAAAGAAGCTAAAGCAACCGATTTTGATCATGCAAATATTACCAATCTCAAATTACATCTTAATTCAGAACGTTATCCCTACGAAAATTGGAATCTAGATTTTGCAAACAATAAATATCAGTTGGCTTACCGCAGTTATTGCGATTTTCAAAAGAGTTATTATGGAAAAAACAGAAACGAAGCGCTACTCGACTACACCGACTTTAAAAAATACCCCATATTCGTGTTGAACTGTTCTAATCAAAAGGAATCAATCAAAACTTCTACCGTTGACATCAAGTTGGAAATGGAGGCTTTAAGCGCATTCGAACAAGGAACCGTCGCATACTGTCTAATTATTCACGATACAGTGGTGGAATACAACCCCTTCAGCGGTGAAGTACGACGTCTATAATAAGCTTTGACATGTATGTCTAGTTAAACAAAATACAAAATAAATACAAAACGCTGAGTTTTATTTGTGACTATAAATAGGGGTAGCCGGGTGAATTGTTAATCATATCACAATGAAAATTGTCAAGCAAAAGAGCAGGCTGTCGGTAAAAAATTTTGACTCGGGTCACGTGAATAACATAAAAAAGCACGGTGTGCTTTTGCCAAACACATGTCGCTGTATTATTGCTGGACCCTCGAACTGCGGTAAAACAAACGTGATGATGAGTTTATTGCAGGAACCAAACGGATTAAAATTTGAAAATGTATACGTGTACTCGAAATCGTTACACCAACCAAAATATAAATTTTTAGGAGTGTTATTGCGTCCGATGAAGGGATTAGGTTATTATACATTTAATGAACACGATGATATTATGCATCCAAACGAGGCTAAACCTAATTCTATCTTTATTTTTGATGATATCATATGTGATAAACAGAATGTAATGCGCGAATATTTTAGTATGGGTCGACATAATGCAATCGATTGTTTCTATCTCTGTCAGACATACACCCGCATACCGAAACATTTAGTACGCGACAATACAAACTTATTGGTGCTATTTAAACAGGATGAAATGAATTTACATCACGTGTACGATGATCATGTTGGTACAGATATGTCTTTTGCTACATTTCGTGAACTGTGTGCTAAATGCTGGAGAGAACCCTACGGTTTCCTGGTGATAAACAAAGACTGTGATCGAGGTCGATATCGTAAAGGATTCGATTCATATATATACATATAATTATTACCAATCAAGTTACAACAGCTCTGTTCATTAGAGAAAGCGGTTCGATAGCGGATGATTATATCAGTCCAAAAGCGATCCAAAGCAGTCCAAAAGCAGTCCAAAAGCAGTACAAAGCAGTCCAAAAGCAGTCCAAAAGCAGTCCAAAGCAGTCCAAAAGCAGTACAAAGCAGTCCAAAAGCAGTACAAAACAGTCCAAAAGCAGTCCAAAAGCAGTTCAAAGCAGTCCAAAGCAGTCCAAAAGCAGTACAAAGCAGTCCAAAGCAGTCCAAAAGCAGTACAAAGCAGTCCAAAGCAGTCCAAACAGTGGTTAATCATGGATCACAAAACAAAGGAAGAAAAACAAAAAATCGTGAAATTTAGAAAAAGTATTCGAGAAAAGTATAATTCCCTGCAGAAAGGAAAATCCACCGCAAAAAAGTTATTTGAGGACATGTATAGGCCCTTAACGAAACCCCTTAAAGATATCGCTATAAAAATAGAAAAGCAGTCACCTACTACTACTGCTGTTAAAACTGAGATAAAACCAATAAAAAAGCGATCTTCTTTACCATTACCAGCACAACGAGGTGCGACGTCAACACCAGTAAGAACAGTGAATCCGCCGCCTCCAGAGTTCTTAGAGAGTCAAGTTATAGGTGAAATAATGCCTGATGAAGAGGATGAAGTAAAGGAAGCCCCCACACCATCTCATGTTTCGACTTTATTAGATGAATTGGCGGGAGATTCGTTTCTTGAACAATATCATCCGCTACCCAGAGAGTATGTGGAGCGAATGATACGCGATACAGAACACCTTACGGATACTACTTATGGGGTGCATTACGATGTACATAACGATAAATGGAAAATAGGTAATAGTCTAATCGATATTCGAGGTAAAGATCTTGTTATTAATGGAAAGGAATACGAAGGAACCCCCGGTTTATATGAGCTTCTAATTATAAACGATCCAAAAAAAATTTTCACCAAGCAGGATCAAAAAAATTATAAAGATATTCTGATGGATACAAATGCCCATAAGCGAAATAATGACTCGCACGGTCAAGTAATGGGAACAAAGGCATTTAAATACACAAACATTATAAAACCTCTGATATATCCACCCAGCAGCAGCAGCAGCAGCACCACTACTCGCAGAATTAAGAGTGTCTCAGGTAGGGGACTATTCAAGGAAGTGGGAAAACCTGTAGAATTCAGATACTGGGATGATGTACACGAATTAATTGAGGATCTGCATTTGAAATGGACTGAAAAGGAAGCCGGTCATACGGGGCATCGTAACGAAATCATTTCCATAGCAGAAGAATTGTACGAAGCCGGTTACATTAAAGATCCCACGAAAAGTAAACGTTTTCTAGTTAATCTATAAAAATATGTGTAGGCGGTATAAATCGCGACAATCATCATGAGTATTGACAAGTTCGGACGTCATCAGTATCGTCATCATTCACACGTTATCGGCCCTCCTGGTGTAGGATTTAAGTTAACCGATAATGGCGATTTCGATCTAGAAGGAAAGAGGTTAACTAACGTAGCAAATCCGATTGATGGTAGTGATGCTGTTAATAAACAAAACGTTTTAATGCTTGACAAAGAATGTTTCGATGCACGAAATCAAAGAATTACTAATGTTGCAAACCCTAAAGATAGTTACGACGCGATTAATTTAAACTATTATTTGAGCACTAAGAATGATTGTAACTTAAAAAGATTAGTTAATGTACAAACCCCCATTGAGGGGACGGATGCATCTAATAAAGACTATATTGATGAGAAAATTCGTGAAGTTGGTACTACAACACACATGCAAACATTGGGTTTGATTAGAACAGAATTAACAAAGCGCAATGCAAATACCGAAATAGCCCATAGCAAATTTTTAAAAATTGACGGGTTAAATTTTGATTCTCAAGGGAAACGTATTGCTAATGTATCTAATCCTGTCAACGGTGATGATGCTGTAAACAAAAATTTTGTCGACGGCTGTATAAAAGAAATAACTACAAAATTAGATGTTATTAATAACAACATCGCTGCTTTGCGAACACGATTAAACATATCGAGTGGTGACGTGGGTGATATAGATTACGAACTATAAAAAAAATGTCTAAAAAACAGGTCGTTGAGGAGTTGCATAAACAAGCGAGACGAAATTTTCCTAGAAGACGGGTTATAATTAAAGGATTCGATGATTTATGGCAGGCTGATTTAGCCGAATTTATTCCATATGCTAGAGACAATAAGGGTTATAAGTACATTTTAGTTGTAATTGATTGTTATTCGAAATTCGTGTGGACCCAACCTCTTAAATCGGAAAAAGGTATCGATATAGTTAAATCGCTGAAACAAATTTTAAAACAGGCCCAAGGTCGCTTGCCCAGTAATTTGCAAACCGATCAGGGTAAAGAGTTTTACAACAGACTTTTCGCAATTAATGTCAAAATTTAATATCAACCATTACTCCACGTACAGTGTTAAGAAAGCGTCCATAGCCGAACGAGCAATTAGAACTTTGAAAAACAATTTGTATAAGACATTCAGTCTGCGCGGAAAAAATAAATGGATTGATATTCTCGCCGATGTGACCCAGGAATATAACAATAGAAAACATCGAACTATTGGAATGAAACCTTTTGAAGTTACTGCTAATACAAAATTAACCGCTTACAATAACATAAAGATCTTCGGCTCACATCATTTAAAAGTCGGCGATATAGTACGTATAAGCAAATTTAAGAATGTTTTCGCGAAAGGTTACACACCAGACTGGTCAACGGAATTATTTAAAATTGCAAAGGTTCGTATCACCAACCCGGTTGTATATTTACTCGAAGATATGCTAGGACAACCCATAGCTGGTGGGTTCTACGAACGCGAATTGCAGAAAACCAAACATGCCGATGTATATTTGGATGAAAAGGTGTTACGAAAACGTGGCAATCAACTGTATGTACGCTGGTTGGGCATGGATAAATCACACGATCAATGAATAAATAAGAATGAAATAGTTTGAAATGTATTGATAGTTAAATAAAATAAAAAACTGTGAAAATATGTGTGTGTTTTCTTACCTAGCATCTCAGCTTATTCACCACAATACATGTAAACCTAAGTAAATAAAACACAGAGTGCATTTAATACATTTATTGTAAACAAAACATCCATTTTACATAAACCTACGTTTTTATAGAATAATGTCCCCAAGGAAGGGTATCTATTTTATTTTCACAAATGTATCTCTTATCATCTGCGCTAGTAAGAGCCACTTTAGTTTGACTTACACTGTGTACAATGTGGCTATTGGCTCTAATTAAATTTTGATTTCTTACTGCATTCTTATTATCAAACAAACATGCTACATAGTCGTCGAAACAAATTTTGTTCTTAACTACATTTTCCAAGACACCTTTGGCCTTTTTAACAGCGTCTTTACCTTCAACCCTCACACTGTACATTTTCGATCTCAAACCGATAAATTCTGTGATTATTTTACCGTTGCACTCTTCTTTCATAAGTCCAGGAACTTTCTTGTTTACCAATGGAATGTTGTAGATATTGTCTTTGGGGTAATCGCTTGTATCAAACATGTGAATGTCACGCTTCATAATATCATAAACATCTTCGCATGTTATTTCATACAAAAGACTATCAGTATCTGAATACAGCAACTTACAATCTCGATAACTAAAATTACGTAACATGTAATTATAATGAAAATCGTATAAACAGGTTTTACTTATATCTAATATGGACATACCTACATATATTGGTTTCTTAAACATTATTTCAAGCTTTGATAATTCTATGGCTACAAGATTTTCGTTAAATATTGTTCTACTATGGAAATTAGGTTGGGATATGTAATGATTGGCTCCATATCTTCCATGCCATCGCGTTACTAATTTAATTACTTTGTGTTTACGAACATTCTCCATGGTTTTACCGACAACCGCGTTATTCATTAATTTGAACAGGTTTTTCTCAAATTCATTTTTTGCGTTGGTTCTTAGTTGAGTGTTTAACTCAGTGTATGATTTTAACCATGGAGCTTGATCGAAAGATAGTATGCGATGCACTTTGGTAACATTTAAGCCTGCAGCTATAGCTTGTTTCAGATTCCTATAATGAATCACATATCGTTCTTTTTTATTCAACATTGTCATTAGTTTTGGCAGTTTTGAGTTTGGAGGAACAGAGTGTTCGGCACACATTGGCATATCGGCATGAAGATTATGTAGCGTAATATCGTTTGGATACTCGAAATCTACTTCTAATATGTATCCTTTTGCTGACTCATCGCTGATACTGTTAACATCAAAACAACTCATTTCTGTACGAGTTAAAAATCGAAAATTGTTGTAGGGTAGGTACTGCATCATTGCCCATCCGTACAAATTATTCACGTCGTAATACATAATATACCTTGGGGGTTGCGTGGGGTTGTATCCTGCTGGATAATATTTATTATTTGCTTTAGAATATCGCTTCGAACATTGACTAATACCACCACGTATACCTCGCTCGATAAACAACAGCATATTTATATCGGATATGAACGCTAGTTCTATTTGTGTATATTTCAACATGGCATCCCAGGTATATCCAGGTAATGTATAATAGTGGGCAGGATCTAATCCGTAAGTTCTATGACAACTCGCTCGAAAATTTTCAAAAATATCGGCCAACAGCAAAATATCTGTTTTTAAATATAACATGGTATAATCTTGAATTGTTTGACAATTAAACTCGTTCCACACTTTAACAGCGTGTGCATAATCTTTATCTGAAATGTGGACATCTTTTAACTTACTGTGAAATTTATCTTTTGACGGCAATCTAGTTTCTGATAATACATCAAGGGAAGTTATGTAATCGTAGGGAAATACACCTTTACGTGTGAGCAGAGATAATTGATGTTCGTTTAGCTCTTTGTTTTGTGCCTGTAGAATTTTGAAATCTTCTTTTTTTAAATATGAAGCCAATTTATCTAATCCAGAATTCATAAATTTAAATGAATCGATAAATCTGAATTTTAAACTACTGGCATCATCGTGGGTTTTAGTGAAAGAAATATACCTCTCTTTATTCTGAGGCAAAACATAAATGTTACCCGGAAAGGCTGTAACGACATATTTTATCAAGAAATGGCTGTCATAACCGCTAAGGTTATGGTAAACAACCGGTATTACATGATCGATTTTATAATTTAGGTTACAGCTTTGATGTGCCGGACCTCTATAATTACCGGTGAAATGACAATGATCTTTTACCTTGATATCATCATCCTTAAAAGGTTTCGTGCAAATATAGCAATTAGATGCATCTCGATATTCGCGTTCCTGCAATTCATTTAGCTCTTCCATTGGAACTACGGTCTTGAAATGTTTGTTTAACTCTAACCCCATTTCGTACAATTCTTTGCCGAACCATTCCATGCAATCCGCACCCGTATATGATTTATAATGTGAAAGTGAATCATCATATGAACATTGCAAATAATAACCTATGCTGCAGGCTTGATGTTTTTGATACTTTACAGTGTTACTCCCAATCTTTTCAGTTACAGGATTTAATACGCATTCTATATCGCTATACAAAATAAATGGTACAGTTTGCTGATATTTATAATTAGCGAAGGTTAGTTTTTCGCCCGGCCGAGGGAGATTAATTTTACATTCATTCAATTTTTTACAGTCAATTTCGTGGGCGTCTAACCTTTGTTGATTATAAAAATAATGCAGACATCTATCGCATATATAACATTTATGATTACGTTTACTTAATTGTGTGCTTACTAACCTACTTAAATTTTTAATCCAGCAGTAGTGGTAATTTACTTCGGGCTCGGGATCTACAGCATCGGGGTTTAAATCAGACAGTTCATCGAGATTTGTGTCCATCATATTCGCGGGGTCGGTAAACATAAGCAGGTTCACATGGTTCTGTTTCTTGTCTGAAGTTAGATACGCGGGGCACACACTAATTCCATATTTGTTTCTGTTTAACACATACACATTCACTGAAATGTTTGGATTGTTTTTTTCAAACCTCGGAATTTGAGAAATTTTCACTGGGAAGTCTAATCCTTCACAATTCAACACATCCGAGTAATGGGGGTACGAAGATACTCGAGCGCTGTTAATGTTCTTGCTGCTGGTGGGGTGTAGGGCTGACACAATCGCCCACGCAAAACAGAAGTTATCATCATTTTTTACGTTGATGCAAGCCTGCTTCTTTTTTATATATTGTGGTAGTTCGATGTACGAAGATGCATGGAACACAGTACAACTGTTTATGTTCACGGTTAAAGATATAATCTCTGATAACGCCCATCCACTTTCTTGTTCTTCAAATTCCTCTATTTGATTTAAAATGGAATCTTGCACGTTATCGAAATACCACTGATTTAAGATTGCACGATTTTCGACATGTTCTTGCAGAATTACATTGTTTTTTGTGTTAAAATATTTCAAGTCTGTTATAACATTGTCCTTGGTTTCTTTAACAAACTCCCCGCAAAATGTTGTGTTCACTTTCATAGCGGTTTTCTGTTTTTTATACACATTCTTTATGCGTGAAGCGAATAAATAAAATGCATCTTGTAAAAACGGTTTGGGGTCCTTATGTTTTAAATTTACAATCACTCCGGTCCGAAGTCTGCATTTGTATGCGTTTTCCATCTCTTCCCACACTATTCGTGCACTTCTAGGTTGTTTTCTTGCCCCCGCACCCGTTTTATTGGTATGAAGATTACATAGTACTTTTTGATACCGTTTCATGTGTCCACATATAGTTTCCAGATGACCTTTTTCACCAATATTTAAATTTTCCGCACGAATAGCTTTTTTTAATAGTTTAGTATTACATTTACAGTGTTTTATTAACATTTCCACTTCCCTCCGTTTACACCCACCATTCACAATATTTTTATGCATTTTTTCAACACATTTCAGCATAGCTGATGCGGATTGCGCTAAACCTGCCATCTCTTCTCCTCTACGATGACGAATGGTTTCCCTATATATTAATCTTCATCTTATATACAAATGCATTCCTACCGCTTACCGCTTATCAGTTCTTGTGGTTACGAGCGCGCTTGCCTTATCAACTCTTGCGGTTTCTTATCAGCTTATCGCTTCGTGCTCATTTCTGTAATAATAATATATTTTCTAGGTTCTGGTTTTCCTGCGAGATATTTTCAACAGGATACTCGGCTTAGTAGTAAGATTATGGTTTTCCTGCGAGATATTTGCAACAGGATACTCGGTTAATTAGTACTATCTAGGTTTTACTTTGCGATATTTACAACAGGATGCTCGGTTGAGATTTCCGTTTATGGTTTCCAACACGATAAATTATTAGCGGATATTTGGTGAGATATGTACTTCTAATTAGATTACAGGTAGTTTCAGAGTATGGCTACAGATGGCGCGTAATATCTGATCCGCCGTATTACCGCTAGATGGCGCATCATGTACAGTTCGGATGCTTATCAGTTCTTGCAGCTACAAAATATAATTTTCGAAAATGTCATAAGGGCGCTTCCAATTTTTAGTATGTTATAGATGACGTCATTTGCAGGCTAGGGTGTTTTAGGGGGTGTGATTTTTTCACCCGTATTCCGTTTTTCCCACCCGTTTACGAGGTACAGCCCCTTTTAGTATTTAATAGCCAGCAGTTATAATTTTCGAAAATGTCATAAGGGCGCTTCCAATTTTTAGTATGTTATAGATGACGTCATTTGCAGGCTGGCGGGTTTTAGGGGGTGTGATTTTTTCACCCGTTTTCCGTTTTTCCAACCCGTTTACGAGATACAGCCCCTTTTAGTATTTAATAGTCAGCAGTTCTTACAGATCCAAAATATAATTTTCGAAAATGTCATAAGGGCGCTTCCAATTTTTAGTATGTTATAGATGACGTCATTTGCAGGCTGGTGAGTATTGGGGGGTGTGATTTTTTCACCCGTTTTCCGTTTTTCCCATCCGTTTACGAGATACAGCCCCTTTTAGTGTTCCACCATCAGCATTCGGCCGCTTATCTGTGGTTACGCTCGCTAAGTCCTTATCAGCTCTTGCGGTTTCTTATCAGTTCTTGCGGTTTCTTATCAGTTCTTGCGGTTTGCAGCCGCAGCAGGCTTATCAGCTCTTGCGGTTTCTTATCAGCTTATCGCTTCGTGCTCATTTCTGTAATAATAATATATTTTCGAAAGGGTAGAAAACAGCTTCAGGCCCCCGCCCGCCGGCCCTCGCCCCCGGCCCCCGCCCCCGGCTTCCAGCCCCGGCCCCCGCCCCCTGCACCCGCATCCGGCTCCCGCCCTCGATGTCTGCGCAGGCGCCCCCTTCCCCCACCTGCGCGCTCAGACCTGCGCAGAAACCTGCGCAGACACCTGCGCTGCGCGATGCGCAGACGACCTGCGCGCGAATTTGAATTTTCCGCCAAAATGACGTCACTTCCTGTCGCCGAACCGGCTTTGGTTATCTACTCTGGTGCTTTGTACTCTAGCATCAGGCAGTGAATCCCTGAAGGCCTGTACATTGATCCGCTAGTTTGCGCAAGCGATCCAGCTGCATCTTCCTTACCAGTTATCAGTTGCTCAGGATGGAATATCTGGCTCTGGGTTCGTGCTTACCAGATCCTGTCTCGGTAAAGAAAGTGTTGAAACTATCATCGCCTCTGTCAACAGTTATCTGAGGGCATCTGCCCATCAGGTTGGATACCATGTTCCAAGCAGTACAATTCCCAACAGGCATTGCCGATTTGCACGCCCTCTTGACCAACCTTATGTGATTGTACTTAGAGACCCTGTATCTTTCTTTTTATACAGGGTCTCTAATTGTACTGAGCCGGCTCATTGAACCAATTCGTTTTGCGAATGACACCACTATTATCCACAACCCATAATTCGACTCTATGCTGTTAGAAGATGACATTGATTAAGAAATTATAAGCCCCATAATACATCTAAAAATCAACATAATTATGCCATTATAATATATGGGTTGTGCATAAAAATATAAAGTGTTCTGTTAGATGTATAATAAATTCCTAAGTTGATGAACGAGATGATACCTATCTTAAATGAAGTCCATCCCTCTAATATGGTTAACTTTGAGTATCGAAATCTTACTGATGATGCTGATAGAGAGTAAATTATTGTTAGAAGACATCAAACGTGCTTCAAGAACACTCCTTGTTGACTGATTGTAGAGGGAACTCCAATGGAGGATTGCTCTTCTTGGGGGTCGGAGTGGGATCTGCAACAGATCCCTTTTCCAAAGGAGTGGTTGGATTATTAAAGTTTTCCATAATTAATCCCACAAGTAAATAAGAAAGGAAGACCTCGCCTGTTACAGGAGTAAGCTTACAAGACCATGGAAGGCACTAGGGATTCCATGAGCATCGTTCAAGGCACTGTATCATTCAGCTGTCGACATGATAGCTTCTACCTTAGCGTAGAGTTAGTTTATCGACCTTCCAGTCTAGATCCGAAGGCTTTAGTTTAAACACGGCCACCATAAGAAGGATGCAATCAAAGATCATATAATCTTAGACTACTCAACGGTCTTGGAAGTGTGGAAGCAAAAAGGGCAAGCTTCCCTGTGAGCTGCTTTTTGCCTGGGGACATAATTAAATGTCAGCCCTGGTATACAGCAGCCCACTTGACCTCAAAATCTTTGCCACGATAGAATTTTTTACAAATATATTGGAAGCGATTACATCTAAAAATAATACAGAAAAAAAATTAGTAAGACGAAAAAGAATCAATATGCCGCCAAGCAGGTCTGTTAGAATGGAAGATATTGAAGAAGCAGATCCCTTAGTAGGAATAATAAAGTAGAAGTTGATGCAAGAACGAGCAATCATTTTGAAGATGAAAGCAATGCTAATGATGGGCCCAGTAGGAGTTTTAAGGCAAATAGACCTCAGTTTCCTACTGTAAGAATTTCTATAAATTAATCCAATTTAAAAGTTAATAGGTAAATTTGTTCTAATAGAGTTCATGTACAATGCTGGTATGAAAAAAACAAAAAAGATTTGTTACCTAAATGATTAAAATGGTAATTTGAAAATTTAAAAAGTGTTGTTTTTTGTATGAGATATAGAGAACAGACTCTGTTTTGTATTTTCCATTGAACAGGATATTTATATTGTGCAATAGGGTGAACCGTTTTTAACTTTTTTTCTAATTTTAAAAGACCTGTGGTGGGAAAAGTTCTGTAATGGTCTAAAATAAAGGTGCATTTAAATTTTTTGAAGACTAAATACTAAAATTAAAATGCACCTTTATTTTAGACCATTACAGAACTTTTCCCACCACAAGCCTTTTAAAATTAGAAAATCGACCCATCCTATGGTACTACAAGTAAGAGCAAATAGTGCATTCTTACGGAACCAGTTATTAATAGAGGGCATTATAAACTGAATGTAGATTCTGCACTTTTCTCGTGACTGTATTATAGTAAAACCATTGTCTTGTTTTTTTAGTTTATATAAAGTGCTTATATGTTGTTTTTTAGTTACATAGGTTTTCACTAAATTTCACTGTACTGTTATAAAAAATACAATACACAAGTTAATTAAAGTTGTAGCAAATTATGCAACTGTTTAAGTTAAGTAATTTACCATTTATTGATAAAAATTTTATAAGTAATCTCTGTAACTTCTTTGTGACGCTTCAATAATCATTCTATTTTTTGGGTATTTTGCCACACTACAAAATGAAAAATATTGAAACATGAACATTTTGAAAGACAAAGCTACTTCTGTTTTCAACAAGTAACTAATTAAATTAAAAATAAAAATAAGTTCTCCTGGTTGATTTTGAATTTAATTAGTTAATTGTCGAAAACGGAAGTAGATTTGTCTTTCAAAATATTCATGCTTTAATATTTTTCATTTTGTAGTGTGGCGAAATACCCAAATAAAGTATGATCAAATTTTGCCTTCATTTTTTTTAAATATGTATTTTAGGCATTCCTTGTTATAATATTATGGGGACAATGTGACATGAAATATGAATTTTTACAAAATAAAATTATCGTACACCTCCAAGATGATAATTATGATATATTTTTTGGGGCCTAGTTTGATTTTTCTAAAGTTGTGTGTTTAAATGTGTTTTAATAGTAGTACACTAAAAAAGTGAATTTTATTTATTATAATTGTTCTAGTAATTAATCTGATAATAAATAAAACTAAAAATTTCATTCCGTATTACCCCGTTCTACAGTACATACATATGTAGTACTAAAACGGTAGTAGTAAATTACAACAATAGTATTGTAAGAAGCAAATGGAAAAAGTTACAAACAAGCTGTGTAGCTGCAAGTGCGTAATTCCATGAGAATTGCTTTATGGTGCTAATACTGTAAAACAGTAATAACCAGATACACAGAGGTTTTCTAGCATACGTCTCAGCTACTAAACCGTGCAACTCTACCTTTCGACAAATTTCAGAGTTCGCCACTACTTGAAGCTTAAACTACTCTATTATTGTATCAGCTTGAAAATCTTCTGACAATTTAACGATGTAACAAGAAATATTGTAAGGAGCTCGTACTGAAAGTGTACTGGATTAAAAGGCTTCCAAGACGGGCTGTAGGCCATAGGCTTACTCTCACTTCCAATACTTTTCACGTAAATAACTGGTACTTAACGGTTTTATTATTAAACAGGTGAGTAAAATAAGAGAATAAATAAGTTAATAGCAAAACGAAATATAATTATAAAAACTAATTAAAAAGTAAAATTTAATTACATATTTTTACTAATGGACATATGTAAAAATAAGTGTAAATCATAGTTTACAGTTTACATATATCTACATAAGTAAATGTTAAATAACAAGAAACAAGGTTAAAGTAAATAATAATTATTTACAGAGTTACTCTCCGAACGTTTTTCTCGGCGAAAATTTTTATAAGGCTTTCCATATTTAGAGATGATTTTAATTTTTTAAACTCTTTTCGTTAAATAATATAGCTAAATCCGATAGCCCTTCTTGTGTCATCGTACATCTTAAGTAGTTTTTGATAAGTTTTAATTTTGAAAAGCTTCTTTCTGCTATTGCTACCGTAACAGGAATTGTCAAAAACAGCATACAAGCAGTTATTACCTCGGAAAAGTTTGAAGCCATACTATTAAATTTTATTAATATTAATTCTTTAATTGTATGGATCTGTTCAGGAGACTGCGGCTGCGCCGGGGTCGAGCACATTCTATTCGTGATTGTAAGGCGGGGGGGGGGGGGGGCAGTCAAACACCTTCCGCCTATATTTACCTAAATTCTTAAATGTGCCCTAAGCAAAAGTTTCCAAATTAAATTTATATGATGCATACTATTTTTTGAGAGCTTGGGAACTGCAACTGATGGCCCCCCCTGGTTCATCATTGATACGGCAGATATGGCAGTAGTTACGCCCCTGTTCCTAGCCATCAAAATAATTAAATCGCATACTTCTTTCTTATGTGCAGGACATACGATTAAACAAGTCTTAAACAAACAGGGCTGCAGAATGTCTTTAAATTTTTGTCAGGTATTTTAGCTTCTTGTGTTATATTTGCTATTTTCTGAATAAGGCCAACAAATAATTCATTTGGATATGTTAAATTTCCACGATTTTGAAGAGTTATTAATTGTAATAAAGGTCCTGGAATAGTGTAAGAAAGAAAAGGCGTGATACAAATTGCACAGTTAATTTTCACATATAATCTCATAAGAGCATTAATTCTTTCCGGAAATTTTTTGAGGGCGTCCCGCTTGGGCAAATTAATACGACGTTGTTGGAATGCAAGAAAAATAATTTCCGGATATGAATTAATGCTCGAATGCAGATTCGGTAAGAAAATCGTAACGACACAAACCCTAAAACGAAGTGATGTTTACCTACAAAAAATTTCCAAGAAATGTTGTTGTTGTCTTGGTTACGGCTCGTGAACTAATTTTTCTATTGGTCATTAATGAGTGTCGTACGATTTTCACATACATTGAAAATTCATGAACTGCGAACACGCGTAAATCAAGGCGAATTTACGATTGCCTAAAAATACGCCAAGACCGATGGACAGTCGGTCTAAGGTACTCTGATATTAATCCACGGGTCGTCTGCGTTCATTGTTTAAGTAATTGTTCAACGCAGACGCCTAGTGTAATTTTTTTAAATTAATTATTATATAACAGATAGAATGTATGAGGTACTTTTATTCTGTGATTAATTCAGGTGATAAATTCAGAGTTGAAAAACAGGATTTTTAGAGATTAACAGTACAGTAAAAGAAGGTAGTTCTTAAAGTAAAACACATTCTGAATAAAGAAATAATTTCTTCCGAACAAACTAACTCAGTAAAAAAAAGCTGCAAACAAAAATAAAACCATTTTTATTTCAAACAACAAAATTCAAGAAGTTTAAATTAGCTCTTGTTCAAAGAGCCTGCCTTCTTGCGCTAAACAATATCCTAAGCGATCATAGAAACATATTAGTGCTAGTACTCTGAACAACCCTTTTAATTTTTAAACGCAGTTCTTCAAATCGTTAGTTGTAGTGAAAACGACTTTTCAGAGGAAGTTTTAGGCATATCTGTCACAGTTTCACAAAATTCCATACTTCTGAAATGGCCAACGGGAAGAATATCGCAGCTAAATCTACTAGTTCTGCAATTTATTTAAATAAATAGTCTGGATAGTCATTAGCCGTAATACAAACCTCTTTTAAATACCTGGCTTCATTGGGAACATTAGGGCTTTTGTGCTTTTGGGGAGAAACACATCCAAAGTTTCCAAAATTTGAAATAACTCCATATAACGATAACGATAAAGAACGCCTATTTTCAAATGTTGTGAAAGAATTTTGAATTTCCCGGACCGTTGGACCCTGATAATACCATATTACAATTTGCACTCATCCGTTGCTTCGTAGTTATCGATTTTAAGATAGAAATGACAGCAGATATTATCTACTGACAAAATACGCGAACTGTCAAAGTTAAATTCTCGCCATTTGTAAATTCGACATATCGTCTGCCGTGTTCGTAGTAAGAAAAATCTCTCACATATAATCTCATAAGAGCATTAATTCTTTCCGGAAATTTTTTTGAGTGCGTTCCAACAACGTCCAATTAATTTGCCCGAGCGGGGCGCGTGGGCAAATTAGGACATTGTTGGAATGTACGAAAAATAATTTCCGGATATGAATTAATGCTCGAATGGAGATTCGGTAAGAAAATCGTAACGACACAAACCCTGAAAAGAAGTAATGTCTACCTACAAAAAATTTCCAAGAAATTTTGTTGTTGTGTTGGATACGGCTCGTGAACTAATTTTTCTATTGGTCATTAATGAGTGTCGTACGATTTTCTGTATAATCTCACAAGAGCATTAATTCTTTCCGGAAATTTTTTTGAGTGCGTTCCAACAACGTCCAATTAATTTGCCCGAGCGGGGCGCGTGGGCAAATTAGGACATTGTTGGAATGTACGAAAAATAATTTCCGGATATGAATTAATGCTCGAATGGAGATTCGGTAAGAAAATCGTAACGACACAAACCCTGAAAAGAAGTAATGTCTACCTACAAAAAATTTCCAAGAAATTTTGTTGTTGTGTTGGATACGGCTCGTGAACTAATTTTTCTATTGGTCATTAATGAGTGTCGTACGATTTTCTGTATAATCTCACAAGAGCATTAATTCTTTCCGGAAATTTTTTTGAGTGCGTTCCAACAACGTCCTATTAATTTGCCCGAGCGGGGCGCGTGGGCAAATTAGGACATTGTTGGAATGTACGAAAAATAATTTCCGGATATGAATTAATGCTCGAATGCAGATTCGGTAAGAAAATCGTAACGACACAAACCCTAAAAAGAAGTAATGTCTACCAACAAAAAATTTCTAAGAAATTTTGTTGTTGTCTGGGTTGCGGCTCGTGAACTAATTTTTCTATTGGTCATTAATGAGTGTCGTACGATTTTCTGTTGCAATTTCATGATAATGTACCTACCCAGCAAGGAAAGCCACAGATGCAGAATAAATACTGGTGTCACTTGCATTTCACAATTTCACACATAAACTGGTGCTTTGTGCAATAAAGCATGTGCAGTTTCTTCGTTAGTCCCTGCGCACCTTTATCAGCAGACAACTGTTGAATGGCATCTATGTAATTTGGAAATGTTTTCTCTAGGCAGTGCAACCGTTCATCGGATTTATCTACATAAGGTGCTATGCTGTCATCCAAAGCAGGAACGTATTGTGGCCTGTGTGAAACATTGTGAATTTTAAAAAAGTGATACATAGTTTCCATGTAAAATACAGTCGCATCGACATCAGCAAACCCATCATTTCCAGATTCTTTTAGGAATTTTAGTGCGGCAGTTATTGTCGGTGAAAATATTTGTATAGCTCGAAGGAAGTTCATTTTTTCAAACTTAGATGGATATAAATGTTTCTTGTCAAAAACCTTATAGGTTTTATTGGTAATCCTTTTTGCAGATCGTGTAAAAATTTTACATGTGAAGAAGAAATTATACCGTTTGGAGAGCACATATCATGAGCCAAAAATTGATTTCGTGCATTTTTTAGAGCATGCCAGTAATCAACTGATAAAAATATGGCTAACAAGACAAGGATGTTCAATAACATTTTTTATTGACCCTCCACTTAACTTTTTAAATAGAGCTACGTTTGATGAAATATTGTCTGTTGCAATCCTTAGTACAATCAACCCACAATCTGTCGCTAATTTTAGTATTTCTAAGGTCAAGGAATGGAAATCTGCTACTGTTAATGATGCATAGAAAAAGTATCCGACAGGTATGGTGAATGTTACAGAAAGTGCATGTACAACAAAGCATAACAATTTGTTAGCAATTTTAGGTTTTTTTTCAATGGAACTAGAAGTACAAGTATGCAGGCATAAATACAGTCTTCAAATCTGCTGTAATACATTTTTTGTTTGATGGACATGTCATCTATGATTAACGAGCACAGTCTTCTTGCTTCCTGTTTTAAATGAGCAATATCAGTGTGAAGGCGATCCTTAATTAATTGATTTTGACCATTAGAGTTGCCGAGAAATCTAGAAATTGTTGTTTTGGATGGCAGATTGATTACATTTTTGTGACAGAATTGATATCCTTTTGGGGAACAAAATCTCCAAATAGTGCAAAGGCGTATTGATGACTCACACCACCCGGGAACTTTTTTATCATAATTTTGAATTAGGTTTAATAAAAATTGTGCCTTTTCATCTGACGTTTCTGCATCATCACAAATCTTAGTAGCATTTTCCACAATTTTAGAATGTTTGTTTAGTTTCTGTTCGGCATTTTGCAATCATAATAAATAGTTTTCATATTTATGATTAAGTTCTTCTAACTCGGTAGTTAAAACTTTACATGTTCCACTAAATTTTTATGGTTATCCACAGTACAAGTTTCGGAAAAATCAGAAGTTGGGAGATTATCAGGGAGAATGTCATTAGAAGTACTATTAATTAACTGAAAATAAGGAACACTTTATATTAGTCAAATTTCAAAGTGTAATCCAAACAATGGTCTTCAAAATCAAGATGATTTTTATAAAAGTTTATTTGCAATCTGTTAGTTATAACAATAAACAAATCAGATTTAAAGAAGACGGTAAATTACAGTGAAATGTACATGAGGAGCAAACGCACAGTGGCATTCTTCCTAATACATTTTCTTACAAATGTATATGGAAAATACAGGTACAAATTAAAAGCGGCAAGGAAGATCCAAAGGCTTGAAACGCGTAAGTCTAGGCACTTGGTCACTGTTATCAAGCAGAGTCAGTGCGAGGGGATTAGGGTGCAGTTCCAATCGCTGAAGATACTTAGCACTATACTGCACTACTTCTTCTTTAACTGATTTGATATTATGGTCTTCTTTGATTTCTTTATTTGGGATATAGTAGGGGGCATCACAGATGGTACAAAGAGTCTTCGACTGAAACTGTTCCAGTATCTCAATGTTAGAGTCTGACGCAGTGCCCCAAAGCTGGATTCCATAACTCCAGATTGGCTTTAGAACGGTTTTATAGACCAAGAGTTTATTGGAGAGAGACAGCTTGGAGTTACGACCTAGTAACCAGTAATAGGACTTGAATTTTAAGTTTAGCTGTTTTTTCTTAGTCCAGATATGGGTTTTCCATGTTAATGTTTTGTCGAGGTGCAGTCCTAAATACTTCGCACAATCTGTTTGCAGTAAGGCTTGATTATTCATTGTAACCTTCACGACAAGGCTTGCGATTGGGTATGAGTTCTTCGTCTTCAATGATAGAGGAGAGCCGTTTAAGAAACATACATTCAAAAAATTTGGAGAACAGTGAAAACAAACTTATGGGTCTGTAGGAGGTTGGGTCATTGCTCGGTTTCCCAGGCTTCAGGATTAAGACCACTTGGGCGACCTTCCACTAGGCTGGAAAAATTCCTGTTCGCAGAATACTATTGAAGATCAGCATTATTAATCTGACAGCTTTAGGAGGCAATTCTTTAAGTATTTGCCCAGTAATTAAGTCATATCCTGGAGTTTTTCTACAGTTTGTTCGAGTAGCAATCATTGTTTCAACTTCTGCAATAGAGAAGGGTTTAATGGGAGGTGAAAGTTGAAAAGGGGCTAACAGGAAGGTATCGATATCATTATCGTCATCATTCGATGGTAGCGGCTGGAATACTTCCTGGAGATGTGCAGCAAATGCTTTGGCCTTACTCATATCAGTTCGCGCCCATGATCCATCTTTCTTACGAATTGGGAATAACCGAGTAGTCCTTGATGTTATTAATACCTACAATTACTACAATTTGGTATTTAAAAAAATGTTACATCAAATTCAGAAAATAATTACCGCAATTTTCTAAGCAGTTGATCCACGCCGGCCTAATTAAAGGATTTGCTATGAATTGGAAGAAGGGCGAATTATTATTTTTAAAAATTAAACAACTTTATCCCATTTTAGCACGTATTTGAATTACAAATGGAAAAAAATAACCTTTTCGACAATCAAAATTCGAAAACGTCTCTAACAGATGGCGAAACGAAGAGCACCCATGGCCTACTTTCTCAGAACTGGTTTTGCTGAATTGGAACGGCTATGTAAAGCGTAAAGTGGACACAGATAAAGCTGGCTATGACACAGGCGACGCCTACAGGTCGACAAATTAAAAGTGGCGTACGGCAGAAATCTGAACTAACCTTTTTATTTAAATAGTGGTAGTTGTGTTAGCATTTGTCAATTTGACGTTTGCAACGGACGTTCGTAAAATTTGCATTATGAATGACCCAGGATCTTCAAATTGTAAACGTCTACCAATAGCTTAAAAATAAATACAACAAAAGCGCCATTTATAGGCTACTTCGACCGCCACTTTTAATTTGTCGACCTATACATGCCAAACAATTAAATAATTTGCCTGAAGATGTCCCTACTAAGCGTCTGACTGTTCTGAAAGTTTGAGAGGGTGAGAAGATAAATGAGACTGCCTGATAAGGACTTTATTCCTATAGATTTAGTTGGCATTGCACCCATGAAGAGTATCTATATATAAGAATATACAAGTTCTCTACACCCATGGTCTACATTCTCAGAACCCGGTTTTAGGTGAATTGGAACAGCTATGTAACGTGTTAGTGGAAACAGATGAAGCTGGCTATGAAAAACATGAAATACATTCTTAAAATAAATCGGCGGGAAGTGGATATGAGAACACATAGAAATATGTAAATGTAACGTTATGTTTAAAAATTGTGTTTTTGGTGTATAATTAATATTCACCTGGGTCATTTTATTTAAGCTTTAGGAAAACTATGTAAAGGGCTTTACTCAGAACAACCCTCACAAGTGGAAGTTGTGATACTAAAAACTTTGAAAAATCAAAGGAAACTAGAGATAAAAATATCTCAACGTTCCTCAAAATACTAAAACAATAAAAGGAAACGGTAATGCTGATTTCATCAATTTGTAAACAAAAAAACATTCCAGGCTGTGGGATTCCAATTCAGCGCATGCGAAAGCGATTTCAACGATTGGCAACAGCCCGCGGGCGACCCTTGGCCTTGTTCTGCCAGGAAGAAATGCCTCGCATCTGCGCGATGCGAGAGGATTGTATACAATGCCCGTATTGTTGCCCATTTTTGTCTTTATTACAACATTTACCCTATATATGTTAGGCTTCCATTTTCGTTAAGGTTAAAGTCTTCGCTATATGCAAATTATTACTTTTATCTATTCCTCAGTTAAAGCAAAACTACACATTTTATTTTTTAAGGTATTTACCCGGTATCTAGTTGACCGAAAGTATATTCGGTTTCGTGCCACGTGACATATAATCCGCATGCAAAATATCGACTTCCTCCAACAAATCATTTTTGAGCTATACCGCTATACGGCTAGTGTATACAAATAAGCAGTGTTAGTAAAGCGCTCTACGTGTTGTACCTTTGGTATCAATAAATTGGGAAAATTATATCTGAAATGCAGAACAGGTGCTATTTGAAATGTTAACAAGAGGGGTTTTTAGTTTACCTCTTTTTAATTCTTTTAACATAACGTAAAATATTAATAACTCATATACACTTTCAGCAATCTTCAAAAACAATGCAGGACTTTTACCCACTCAAGTATAAATCTAATGATCGATTAATTATTTTTTGTTTAACTGCATCGAAAAGCTATCAATTTCGGTAGCGTTTAGCGGCCGAAAACACCCACTTTTGCGCACTAACGCCTTTTACTTTTTAGCAATAACAACCATAGCAACAAAAACGAATGCTGCATTGGTCGAAATCAAAATACACACTGTCACTGCCATCACGACCCCTTCGAGTTTTTTTTCGATTTTTTCAAAAACGACTGGAACGATTTTTTTAAAACGTATTGATGTGAGATAGGTGATTCTCCAGTTGAATACTTCTAAAATGGTTTTCTATGTTTCTATTAACTCCTATTTTAAATACAACCCCCGGTATATTACTACATTTTTGAATTCAGCTTGAAATTTTAGAGAAAATTTGTCAATTTAACTAACGCTCTATTTTGTACCGTTTTTGTAGAATTTTGTAATTTTTGAAAATTTCTGACAAATGCTTAAAAATTTCAAATCAACATTTTCGCTAATTATAAGTTCACTGTAAAAAGAAGTTGTGTAAGCGTATCACACCAGATTTTTTAATAATAAAAGACGCTTCCAAAACAGTAAAACCAAAACTTAATGTATGTAACTTGTATGAAAGCGGACTTTTAGACTTGCCTTATTTATGTGCCTCTCTCGCTCGGTCGTAAACTTCGACTCCTCCAAACAAATTATTAATTTCGTAATTGCAACGTAGATTACTATTAGAAGAAGCCGGGTAGCCCAGTTGGAAAGGCGCTAGGCTTGCATTAAACAAGTCCTCCGTTCGACTCCTGCGAGGGCCGGAATTTTTCCGCAGCCTTGGGGATTGGAATCGGTATCGGTGGGCATCAAATTAACTGTGATCTACTCAGAACCGCAGACCTAAGAGATAGAGTAAGAATGTCAACACATCACCATGACACACACCTTACACAATGGTTGCTGCGCAAGCACAAAGGCGCACTCCAAATTTGTAACTCGAATCTGGAGCAAGTTGAACATAGTATCGCCAGGCGCAAGCGTATAAAGCACCAGCCTATACATCCCAAGGTAAAATGAGGTTACCGATAATACATACATACACTCGTGCTCATAAAAATGGAATACACTTACTGTTGGACTGATTTGAAAAGTCGTATTATTTGCATTATTAAATAAATTTTGTATACCATATTCTTATTTTACTATTTTGTTGTAATACAGCAAACAATGTCACTTTATCGATGTTTCAAACCAACAGGTATTACAAAATTAAAATATTACAAAAGTCGGTTGCAATACTTGTATTCCATTTTTATGAGCACAAGTGTACATAATAAAGTATGATCAAAAAATATTTTCATCTAGTATGGCTATGGAATATTTCCTAATTTATAAATGCAACTACATTTATACTTACATGTCAAACTTGACACAGCCATAGTAGATGAAAATAATTTTTGATCATACTATACATAAATATTAGATTACATAGTGATTGGTAATCTTGTAGTGTACGCTGTGATTTTGAATAATATAAATATAAACATAAGCTTCCCATATTGTGCCAACATAACCAAGACATACTGTAAGGTGTCCTCTTTTTTCTCAAGCAAAAGAATATATATGCATTTACCTTTGTCGTAATTGCGTTGCCAACTCTGAAGCTAAGGCGCCAAAATTTACATTGCCAAGACATTATATATCATACTGACATCAATGCACCTTATATTTTCAATTAATTTCAATCTAATCGACACACCTTACGCATTCTAGAACGTTTCTATAGGATCTCTCAAGTTTTTCTGTATTGGTTTTTATAGAAATATTAATTTAAAGGTTGTTTTGTCACACGCCTCGCCTGCATTGATTAATTATAATCTGGTGTGATACACGCACACAACTTCCTTTTAGGGTCATCTTATAATTAGCCAAAAATTTGATGTTTGATTTTTAAGCATTTACAAATTCTACAAAAACGGTACAAAATAGAGTGTTAGTTCAACAGACAAATATTCTCTAAAAATTTTTACTGAATTCAAAAATGTAATAATATACCGAGTGTTCTATTTAAAATAGGAGTTAATAGAAAAACCACAAAAGACTGAACACTGCTACATTATTCAGGAGAGTAGTCAACAAAGTTCAAATAGCTACGATGATAGCCAACGTTCGAGGAGGACATGGCACGTAAAGAAGAAGAAGAACGAAAGAAACCCATTTTAGAGGTATTCAACTGGAAAATTACCTATCTCACATCAATACACATTAAAAATGTAATAAAAACATAAAGTTTGAAAAGAATCGTTACAGCCTTTTTTGAAAAAATCGAAAAAAACTGAAAAATCACAAGAGCAAACACCATACTTCCGGTTATGCGATTTTCTTCAAAATCTTGCTATCGCATCTAGATAGTACACTAAACTTAGATATGAAGTTTCAACGCCATACCTCTGTTCGTTTTTGATGATAGCGTGCAAAGCCAGAGTTGTCTTCATTAGTATGTGTCATATTGATGAATTTAGTTGCTTGTCAGTTTGACATTTTGAATAAATGGTAAATTTTTAGTTATTTACAAGTGAGGAACAAATAAAATATTCAACAATACACGCAAGGTAACAGGTTTTACTGGCTCAAGAAGGTGACTGGCTTGCCTGCGGCTCGCCAGTCATATCCTTCTGTTCGCCAGTAAAAACCCTCTTACCAAGCTAGTAATGTTAATACTATTTTCTAGGAACTAGACGAATGTACCTACGTACTTCCTTGCAATATATCAACTTCATGTATGTACGTATGTATTATCGGCTTCCCCCGAGTTATTTAGTCACATTTCATTTAGTGGTGCAATCATGCGACGGAAAATGCAGTCTGTCGTTGCAGGAGTGAGATGCATTTTGGGACGCTTTAGCTACCATCGAACTGCCTGGGTTTTTCGAATTCAATTCTCGCCGGTCTCTGACTAAAGACAGTACGTGTATCAAGTTCGCCTTCCCGCAGTTTAGCTTTATGCGACCGCGGGGTGGATCTGTAAAGATAGTATATTTTCGCTTCCGCTACCGCTTCCCGATTAATGTGTGTGCTTCCATTAATTTTTGGTGCCGTCTGGAGGGTTGTGAAATGTGCCGGTATGCTTTTCCGTTGATTAGGAATCGTTTAATGAACGTTTCCAGCAACAGTTCAACGCCTTATTGTGTCTCGAACTGCACGCGTTGTGCTTGGGGTTGTTGCTAAGGGTCGTAAGTACCGCATATCGTTGGAGGCCTGGACATTCCCGGTATCGTAAAGTGGCAGCTTTAAATACGTTTTCGGACGGATTATTATCGTGGGGATTCCATTAAAAAGGCTTACTTGTGCATCGAAGTGTCTACCGTTTTTCGAAATCTACCTTGCCGTCTTAAGACTTCGTTCCTTGTACCCTCTTTGGGGATAATACACTTAGACCGCTTCAACCCGCAGCTTGTGTTGCTTCAGTGCAGTTACTTCAGGCATTTTCGGGCTATCTTCATCAACATCTTCAGGCTACATCGCAGAATACTCCTAGGCAAGGTCTTCGGGACTGGCATCAACAGAGATTCAGTTGTTGGGTTCCTACGCCAACAATTAAGGTATTGTAAACGTTGTTTTAAGTGTTACGTCCGTAGTAAAGTGATGTGCGTATTTTGAACATTTATTGAACAGTGCAAGTCATTTTATCCCGCGCTAGTATCCCTAGCTACCTTTTGCTTTGAATTTGCGAACCTGCGTTTAAAGGCACTGTGGTAGTCTGACTCCGGGAACCGTTAGCAGCCTACATTAACATTTAAGAAGGGTTGTTCTTGGACTCGGGTACCCGCAGATATAGTGGACGTACTGTCCCCATGTAACTTAGTAATTTCAGTGTAAAACCGTTGACTAACCCCGATTTTATTGCATGCTACTTGTCCAAACTTCATGTGTGTGTAAATATTGCGTCAATAGACCACCTTATTTTAATTTACTTCTTGCATTTTATTTATGTGTTCATTTAAAGTGACAGGAACTAAGATTCTTGTCGTGTTGTGTATATTCTTTTGTACAGGGCCCAAACAAGAGAAAAAACACCAAAAAGGTAGCTGTGAACGTCGGTGCCGTGGGACGCCTCCTGGGATACAACGCGACTCTACAGCGAATGAATTTCGGCTTTTGGCCAGTCGTTAGTTGAAGTTAGACATACCATTCTAAAAGTCGTGGCGCCCGTCGATTTGTCTATAAATAATTACCATCAACTACCCCTATCGTGGTACTTCGCCCTGAACTGTGCCCTATTGTTCGAACCCCCCTCCAATTGAGTTTTCAACTGGAGCCAATAGGGTTGGAAGGGACACGCAGGGGCGAGCACTGCTACGAATATTCACTGGGGGTCTTAATGAGCATTTTATACTGTAACACGAGCCCGATTCCAATCGCCAAGGTTGCGGAAAAATTTCGGCCCCCGCGGGATTCGAACCAATCACTTGCTTACTAGCAAGCCTAGCGCTACCCAACTGCGCTACCCGGCTTCTATAGCAACTTCATGTAAAAAACTTAAAAATCACACCGTTTTTTGTTCCACAATAGTATATTATGATACGCGTTTTATAAGACGATGTTTTGTCGGACGAGAGGGTTTAGGGCACGTCGAGTGCAGCGAGGAGGGCCCAAAAGGAACGAGTGTGACAATAAGTCTATTTTAATTGCCTAGCAGCAGTTTCAATAAATGATAAAACACCATAACTTGAAATTAA